>JAVSBS010028484.1:0-15231 GCA_033124195.1 Coracias cyanogaster | reverse complement strand
CATTGGCCTTCTTGGCCACCTGGGCACACTGCTGGCTCATGTTCCGCCGGCTGTCGACCAGCACCCCCAGGTCCTTTTCTGCTGGGCAGCTCTCCAGCCACTCTTCCCCAAGCCTGTAGCGTTGCTGGGGGTTGTTGTGACCAAAGTGCATGACCTTACTTACTGCTTTATTTTTATGTATTCAATTGAATAAGGCCACATCCCTAAAAGCATTCATCAAGTGAAATAATTATTTTTTAATATTCTCAATGCAGCAACTGAGCTAATAATTACCACAACTACCCATGGAAATGAGCCAGTAAACCAGCACTCTGAGAGAAATTCGCATCTAAACTCTTGAACCAAAACAGAAATTAGTCATGGAATCTTTCAGCAATTTTAGTAAAATTCAAATGCCCAGTAAACAGCTTAAATGAAATCCCCTTTAAACAGAGAAAGTTGCATGCAGATTAAATGTTTATCAAATCTTGAAACAGAGTCTGAGAACAAAATCTTTGTGAATACACTGTGAACTTCTTAGAGGAGGAGAAGTGTTTGTTTCATGGTGCTTGGAAACTACCCTATATATAATGCGGTCTACTACAGATAAATAATAAAAATGTAAACAGTTGGAGTTCATATATCAAAAACTTTTTCATAAATACTGAACCAGTCTAGCGTTCTCAACAGAAAAAAAAATTACAAAATCCATTTTCTTCATAATAAAAATATGGGAAATATGAAATAAATATTATTTTGCTATATATTTTACTTTCTAGCATGAAGAATGTTAATCTTTGTATTTCATTTTCACAGAAGGAAGAATCAACATCATTATTTTATTCTGCGTTTGGATTTGAATTATCTGTCAAATAACATTTTTAAGGGAACATTGTTATACAGTATAGAAAACTCATTTTTATTTTTTGCTTTTCTAAATTAATAGATGAGAGTGGAAAGCAAAAAACAAACATTCACCTATGAACTGACTGAGTTATTCATACATATAATTTATTTATATGTAAAAATATTTTAGATTCAGGTATTAATTAGTATAATGAACCTTTTTTTCAAATAATATACTTCTACTCCTCATTCTCACTTTCCTGTAGCAAATTTGACATATAATTAAGACTTGTTTGTTCACCATTGTCATTGCTCTATACTTTTTCTGGAGCTATATAAAGCTATTTCTGTAAAACAAGCAAATACATATATTTTGCAATTCATATTTAGAATGAAATTCAACTAACCAAGCGTAGGTGTTCACTCAATGGAACTCTACATCTGAGCTTTTTATCTGGGCTATTTCTGTATATTCTAGAAACAGCAGGGTATTTTCAAGCCAAGAGCTGGTTCAAAATTCTTAAGTCAGTATGCTTTAAATTTATAGATAAGAGCAGATGTACGCAATTGGGAAGTACAAGGAAGACATGTTGTTTTATTGCATAGAAAGAAAACTAGATACTAATTTCTATGGAAATTTTCATTACATTTTTTCTGTAATGTGAGAGGCAGAGTGGGAGAAAACATGGGCATGCTTGCTGCAAAAAATTAACTACTGAGTGTACTTCACATTACACTTATTGTTCCAAATTCCAGCCAGTAATGGATGATAAAGGATGTAGAGATAGGCTAAAAAGGTTTTTAGAAGTGGAGATTTTTATATGACTGAGAAGGAACAGACAAGATGGGGGCTGAAAAAGAGGATTGATGTGAACATAATGATTGGCATGGAAATGAACTTTGGAGGAATGTGCAGAACAGATGTGAGAAGTAAAAAAATGCATGGTAAAGACCTTAAAAAAGGCTGTCACAATATTCAAGATGCAAATTGAATGTGGGGGAGTTTTATGGACTATTTTAGTGATGGCAGATCATTAAGAAGGGGCATATGCTAGAGGCATAATTCATAAAAACTAAGTATAGCTTGGCGTGTAAGAGTTTTAGAGGTTACATATGAGGCCCAATTTACCTACTGGGGAAACTTTGAAGCAAGGAGGAAAGATTATGACCTCTGGCTGTAATCCAACATACTTCATTTAGAATCCTGGCTCAGGGACCAATGTATCTAAATCTTAGTAGCTTAGATGGGAGAATAAACCTCTTCTACTGTGGTCACTGAAGCCCCCTGCCAAGTCAAAGGGAAGAGGAAGGCAGCCATGAAGACTACAAGGGAGCTGTGAACCTGAGACAGGCATCTGCCTCTCACCTCACCTTACAGGGCATAAGTTGGAAATGTCAGTTTATAGCACAGTGCTGTAAGCCTGCAAAAAAGAATTAGGATCATATCATGAGTCACGGTTTATTCTTTGCTCTACCACAGGACTACAAGAAACTTCCCCTTGATACAGGCAGACTGCAAACTTCCAGTCCTGCCTGTAGGATTGTGAAATCTTAAGACACTTTTCTTCTATTAAATCACTACCTTGCACATGTAGTCTGTAATTGTACACAGCAATGAAACATCTTCCAGCCAAATGTCACTGTACAGTACAGTACCTTCTCAATGAAATATGTCAGTGGCTCCCTGCCACGGGGAACAGGTGGATCCCAGCTGAGTACAACATATGTTTTGCTGATTTCTGAAGCATGTACATTGGTGGGAGGGCCTGGAATCTGAATATCGCCTGGAAGAGTAATAACCATAGTGAGTGTTAAACAGCAATTTAACCCCCATGTCAGCACTCATGGTACAGATCATTTTTCTGAACTCCAACCCTGCAGTTCAATGCTCATCTATTAAGGGTTATGATATCATCTGTGCAGTTCATTTTTTCACTATATGTAAAGGAAAGATATTTTTTGATCAAAGACTAAAGTCTAAAGAGTTATCATGAAAAATTAGACTAGAAGAGTAAGGACAAAAACAGCTCAAAACAAAGCAGAAAGCAGAAAAAGAAGCAGAATCTATTAGCAATATATCCTGTTACCAGGAATATGAGGCATGACTTGCATACCCTAGGCCGGGCTGGAGGAATTCACCATGGCCTTTTTTGGTTATGTTTACCCATCACAGTGCAAGAAGCCAGTTTTACTATCCAAAGAATTACAATGGTGTAAAACACAATTAGGTAGGAGAGGCTCAGACTTACGATGGACCACTTCAGGCATAGCTACGCAACCCTGAAGAAGCCTCCTCTTGGTAATAGGTCAGAAATAGCAACTCAGCAGACACATACACATATTTTATTTTTATGGTTTGCAATGGAGAAAGCAAAAAGTTTTGTTCTTTAAAGCTACATTTTGCCAATTTTCAGGCTAGCAAGGAGCATATAGCCTCTAAATGCTCAGGATTTGACATTTAAAAAGGAAATGTTTCAATAATAATCTCTAAATCATGGAAGTGATGTTTTAACAGTTTATAAACATCCGTAGAACCAAGTAAGCTCAAAATTTACACCGAAGTTATTTCACCATACACATTTCCCAATCAACACCAGGCTTTTTTAAAATCAAACTGACATATACAAATATTTTTTTTCTCAATGCTTTCTATATTTGATTTCCTACAAATACAATTTTCCTTTAAGAAAGACATATGTATCCACTGAGTTTAAGACAAAATGGCCAACATACAGTCAAGAAAATTTAAAAAATTCTTCACAACATAATGCATAAAGACGAAAGTTTTCAAATTGGTTTCACGTAACTAAATCTCAATATGTTTTCATACATCCTTGAAGACTTCAAAACTGACATAATTTGTAATGATACAACTGGATTGTACAGCCTGCTCTCCCAGAAGGGAAGGTCACCCAGCATTACAAAGGAAATACAGTTGTGATCTATAAGATCACTTTTTCAGACATGGTCTCCAATCTTGCAAATGAAAGTAATCATCTAGATAAATAATGATATTAGGATATTCATACTTTATTAAATACACACATTCATGTAACAGAATACCAAATATCACTACTCATGCTTAAGCCGGAGTGGCCATTTAATGTCTCTGATCATTCTCGGGCAATCCAGAGAGAAAGAGTACAATTTGTGAAGCCAAACAAGTAAGACAAATGTATTCTGATCCTATAATGTGATTCTGATCCTATAATAATACCCATATCAATTCATTTAGGAAACTATTGTAAAAATAGAAAAAATTCAGCTGTCTGCCCATGCCTGAGGAAACCATTTAATGTCTGATTCTCCTTCAAATTACACCTGTTCTCAGGTGGTTTCTCTTTTATTATGTTATTATTGGATTATTGGAGTTACAGCTTTATAATCTTTGTGGAAGAGAGTAGATAGGCTTTTTTCCTTTTTTTTACTACTGAGCCATTAGAGCTAACATTTTTGACAGTTTAACCAAAAAAAAAAAAAAAATCATTATCCAGGCCTAAAAAAAAAAAATCACCACATACAGAAACAACCAAAGACAGAAGAAATTTGGATTTTATCTCAAAAGCTGGCAGTTATCTCTTCAGTTCTCCTGGGGAAAAGCAATATTAACTGTATATCCTTAACTGTAAGAAAAACCTCTCTATTCAGATAGATGTATTAATTAAAGAATTGGGCTGGATTGCATAAGCTTTTATAAAAATGGGAAATAACATGATCAGATCACCAAATTCAGTATAAAAGAGCCTATATTTAACTCCCAGAAGGACAGGAGGAAGGGAATTGTGGGAAATCAAGTGCAATGTTCAGATACATAAATTCCGATTAGCCCTAGCCAAAGCATAAAGGTGAGGAGATGCTGTCAGCCCACAATGAAAGTAGTGGTGTTGAGAGTGCGACGTTATCTGTCCTTTTAGCCCTTGCCTTTCAGTTCTGATCTCTCAGCCTTGCAAACCAGACGATCTGTCTTCATTTATTATTATAAAGAGTTACTCATAGGTGGCTTTCTTTTCAAGCTATGTTTCTAATTATGTTAAATTCCTGGAATATAAACAGATGGACTGAAATCATAGAAATGCCACATACCTTCAAGGTCATCCTTACGAATCACAATCTTTCGCCCTTCATCCACATGAATAGCTGTTAATCAAAATATTCAATCAGTTTCTTGAACCAGTTTAATATATTTACATATTTTGCAAATTACTGTTCATCATCTGTTCAGAAGATACTTTTATTTCTATAACCCTGTTACTAAATCTTTCCCCAGATGGAGTTAACTCAAAGTTATACACTGTTTCATTTGCTTTCATAGGAAAACAGAGCATAAGACTGTACTATTTAAAAATGTGCTGAAAAGCAAGAATCGTAGTCACACTAGACAGATTCAATAATGTGGCAGATTAGTAAACAATTGTATCATGGACTGGTCTTTTGTTATAGGAATTAACCGTAAAGCTAATGGAAACACAGCATATTCAACTCAGATTTTACAAGCAACATTGGGGCAGTGCTCTGTAGTCTTCGTCATAAGTTTAATTCCCCTCTGAGTAAAACGAGCACACAAAACAGCAAGTGTGCAAGTACATGATATACAGAATCAGTACATGGGTTTAGGATAAGGCTAAAGCAAGAAAAATATTCCCCAGAGCAAGCCCGATGATTCAGGGAGAAACTCTCAAAAGGCACCTTTGCAATCTGCAGTGGCCTTGAGGACAAGACCAGCTTTCAGGAAGAGCTTGTTCATTAGATAGACTTTTTCCATCTGCCAGAAAAGTCATGATATCAGAGAACCCTCAACCTGTAGCATGGGGGCTTTGCGCCAGTACTGGTGCCTCACACATTAAAAAAAAAATGTGGATAAATACAACAGTCTGTGAGCCAGTGAATTTGTATGCCGAGTTTTTCTTTAACTAAAACAGACATATTCAATAGCTTTTCCGAATGTTGCTAAGCAAATGTAGAAGTTTATGGTATCTGAGAGCTCACCTCCTAGTGCAAATGATACAAGCTTTCAGGCATAACTATTTTCAAAACATTGTGATAATGAGTGTTTATATTTAAAACTAAGCAAAACCAGACATAATTGGAGTCCCTAGGTCCTGCTAAATTGCCTGTGTGGACCTTGCTATTCCAACTACATTCCCAACCTTGAAACTGGTGAGAAATAACCTCTGCTCCAGTTAACTAGGTAAACAATCTTAAAAATAAATAAATATAATCAAATATTCATCATCTGTTTCAGCCTGTCATAACCTACTTTGTGTTCTCTCCAGGTCAGCAGGGTCAAGAGCTGCAACAGGTTCAGAGACTCGGGAAGGCCTGCTGATGCCAGCACTGTTCACTGCTCTCACACGGAATATGTAAGACCGTCCCTCATAAAGACCAGTCACAGGATACTTGCAGATCTTTACAGGAGCATCATTGCACTGGACCCAGTTTTCCAAACCTACTTCACATCTTGGAGTAGAAGACAGCAATTATCAATATTGTCCCACAATAAATATATACCATCCTACACACACCAAGTCAGCATCACAGAAGTCATCCTCACTAAGTAGAGCAACTAAACCATACATCTTATTAATGAAAATCATACACCTGATACAGTCGTTCCTCCAATCAGACAAGCAGTTCTCACCTTGCTCGCATATATTTGTAATGAAATAGCAAATGTCATTTTTCTTGCATGTTTTTTAGCCTTTTCAACTCTGTCTGCTTCCCTTCCAGTTGGTTCTCTTCCTTGTCATATCAAGAAAAAACTACCCACTTTTATTTTTAACATGCATTTCACAGAACACTCTGAAATTGCAACATTCACCTAATCTTTTCCATCTCTTTCTCGTCATATTTTTAAGCAAGCATCTGTATGCTTTTTGTCACTCCAACAACAATTGGGCCACAGACTGTAGATAGTCATCAAGAAGCAGAATGATGTCCTCATACTGGCTCCTTTATGTGTACATCTGTTTTGTGTTCTACTACTATAAACTTTTGTGGAGAAGGCTGCCTTTTGGCCTGAGAGTACTAGGAAAAATAGGGTCATGATCGAGTGCTCCTCAGCGCTGCAGTAAGTCAAGCAAAATGTCAAAAGGCATAGCTGACTAGATTATACACAAAATAGGTGAAATACTCCCATGATCTATGGTCTGCACAAATTGGATATAAATGGTAGAGTCCCCAGGACTTAAGTTAATTTCCTCAGACTGACTGCCATTCATAAGCCAACATTTTCCAGCAATTCCCAGACAGTTGTCACTACACTAGACCAAATTATAGGATAGCAAATGGCAATGAGCTGCAAATGCTGCTTTTAAGTGTGGAGCAGCATACATTATGAAACCATTTCAATAATGTTTTTGCTGACTGACTGTTGGAGACACTAAGGATCAGATGTCCTGCTCTGGCTACAAGGGGCAAGCATGCACTTTATCGGAAGACACATGCAAAACAGTGCTTGGATCCCCTGTTCCCCAGCTGCCTGCACTGAGCTGAAATCCCAGGAAAGTGCAAAGCAGACTGGAGGAGAGAGGACTGCCATTCTGATTTAAATTACCAGCTCCTGGGAGATTGTGCCTTGAGCTCCTGGTGTACCATATTTAAGGCAGAAATAAAGAGATGATGTAAAAACTCCTAGATTTCAGTTTTTGCAGTACACAGGTCAAAGAGACTAATTCAAGATACTTGTGGATTCTGGCTTCTACAAATGAAAAATTGCCAGGGCTCATTCTCTGATTTGGCCACATCCATACTATTAAATGCTTTTAGTGTCTGATAAAACGTGGCTGCCTGCAAATGATTACTGGGAATGGCCCCTGGCCCTTCCTAACTCCCAGACTGTGCCCAGAATTGCCTAGGAAGGTACTAGATTATCTGGGCTAAAGGTTTGCCAGGGAACAATATAGTAATTTAACACAATAAACAGCTGAGTTCCAGTGTTGAGTCTATAAAAGTATATCTACAGAACTCACATATTGAAGGATGTAAGAGTAACTTTTTCTTTCTTCATTATATATGTGTTTTTGACAAGGAATAAAATTAAATAAATCCCAATATTTACATACTTGTCAACAAAATATCCAATGACTGGGCTCTCACTGATTGTGTTTGGTGGTTTCCAGGTAACAATAACATAGTCTCTGTTAGCATCATGGCATTTAACATCCATCGGTGCCCCAGGTGCTCCTGCGATCAATGCATCTGCATCTGGACCACAAATAAAATAAATCAGATTTGACTCTGACTTCTCTGAAATCTATCACAAAGACAAAAAACAAGATTTCCAGTTCACTCTGCTATTTGTTTATATGAATTGAAGCCCAAAGATTTCATTGCACGCTAATTCACCGCACTAATGAATGAGGCCCATAATGTCTATATCTCCATATAGATAAAAATGTTCAGGGAGATTTTTAAGGACAGATTAGTTCAAGTCCAGGGTCCTGTGCATGCAAAGGGGTCAAACATAGTATAAAAGGGACAGTAAAGGTACCTGAAATTGACCCACCACTACAACAAAAACTTTTAGGAAAATTATTGTATATTAGTAGGCCTTTTTCACCTAGGTACTTTCTTTCTTTTAAGGCAATTGGGAAATAGAAAGCTTTAGCAAATTCTGTCCAATGAGATCAGGGTGGCAGAGTAATTTGTTTGGGAGATATTGCAAAGCTGATTAAACCCCTGTACTAGTCCTATGAGGAAGATGGATCTCAGCTCCTTGAAACAACATTCATGTTCCTCCACCCTACACAAACTGTCTGGACAACACTTCTGCAAGACACATATTTTCCAACACATGTCCAGGAAGAGCACAGTTTAAAATTAATACAGCTCCCATGGCTTCAGTGGGGCTGCTCCAGTTTGTCACCATCAAGGATGTTGTCCAATGTTTTTAAGAGAGTGAAAGAACTGCTCAGACAGATATATTTTCATCTTTCTATGAAAAAAAAAAAAGTGAAAACTAAGTTCTGCTCAAAGGTGCATGTAGAAGTTAATTCTACTTCACTTATGCATGCAAATGTGAGGGGAAAATTCTGACCTTTATTCTATTTTAATACATTTACCTCCTTTTATCTATGTCCTTTGTGAAAACGGTATTTCTCAAATGAGCTAATATCTTTCTTTGCTTCTTTTCTCTCATTATTGAGATGACTGTGACTGGTACAGTGGTGGGAATATTTCTTTTGTTTTCTCCTGTGCCTCCACCTATGGCCACGCACTGGATATAAGAATGCCCAGCAAGGCTCAACCCAGCTGGCAATCTCTAGAGCTAAAACCATTACAGTGAGGACTGATAGTATGCAAAGATGTTTACTTCCTACTGGGAAAGGAGATGGCAAAGAAAGAAACAAGTTGTTTCTTCACAAGAATTATTTTTTTGGTTCTTCAGTAAAGAAAATGTCCTCAGGAGCATTCTCCTCCTGAAGCTCCCCATTCACATAAAGTGAGTGTTTTTTCTAGCGCAGACTACTGTATAAATCAAATGACTATGAAATACACATGGTTGGACTTCTTTTGTACTTCAGTCATTACATGGGATTGTTTAATAAAACTGACCTCTCTGTTGCTCTTTTTAACTCTTTCTCAAGAGACAGATGAAAAGTTTACCTCTGACAAACAGATATGCACTGTATTCGCTCACTCCACCCTTCGTAACCATGCGCAGGGTGTATAAACCTTCATCATCTTTGTTCAGATGGGTGAAAGAAAGAGCTGCCTGGCCTTCTGCAAAATACAGCTTTGTCCACTTGGAGTCCTTTATTAGCACATCTGGAAGAGAAGACCCATCAGATACATTACTGTACTGGCCAGAACAACCTACATCCTAGTGCAGCTCTGTGTTAATCCGGGCCACAAACTAACCTTTATGCCAGCTGTATTCAGAGTGATGGTGCTTTGATGCTATGAAAGCTCTACAGAGAGTAAGCTCTTGAAACTTATTTGATCAGTGAATTTCAGAGAATATGAATCTCAGACTACTCTATGCAGTGCCAAAAAATAAAATTTCCATCACTATAATTTTTAATACACTGACAGAGAAAAATATTATCCACATTTTGAAACAATGACATGAAAACCTGTCATATCTGTAATGAATGCAGGATGGAACTTTGTTTCATTTTTAAAAAGTTTTGCTACCTGTTAAGGTCGAATGTCAGATTACTCAATTTCTTCCTCCAAATTTAAAGATCAGATTTCAGTTTAATCTGAAGACTGCTATAAATATACACCAAATTTAAATCTTCAATGCATGCCTGTTGAGCAGAGAGCAAAATTAAATTTGAATCTCTCACAGGTGAGAGGTGGTGACCCATGATTAATGCAAATTTGGCTGATTGCTTAGTGAAAACAGAGCAAAAGATTGAGTAGAATATTTTATGCTAGCCAAGGGACTTTCTCATATCAACTTTTTTAATAATTGATTGGATTGTTTTTCATTTTTAACTCCCTAAGACCTATTGCATACTAATTCATTGTAATCAATGCAGCAGAAATGTATTTAAAGAAGCTGAATATATATAAATGCATATTATTCTATTGCTTAAATACACTTTGGCACTTTGGAGCAGACACTCAACTGCAAAGGAATCAGTTTTCCCACCTACCAGCCAAATTGTGTAAGAAGGTATGAATAAATGAGACACATTCAGATAATAAAGCACCTGGAAGACACACTACTAAAACTAACAGCAGTAAATTACATAATCACATAAGCATACAGTTGTTTTCTGAGAAGCGTACAAAGCAAAGTCAGTCACATCCATTCCCATGAGATCTTTAATCATGAGATCCCTACCTAGGGATCTGCATGTCCCCTTTCTGTCATACATGTCACAATGGTACTGAGACTTTGTGTAGAGAGACATGAAGTACTTTGAATGAGATTAGAAAATGTCTTCACCTAGGAAGTTTAACTAATGCATGAGTTCTGTGGAAAATCCTGAAGAAAAAAAAAACAAGTTGGCTGATCAGCACGTCTGAAAAGCAGGTCACTTACTTAGGCTCCAGGATTGACTGGAATGACTAGTTTGAATATACAGAAACTGTGGGCAAGCCTATATTGTCTATTAAGGTCAGAATCGTCCATTTGCACCCTTTATATATACCTGAGACCAGAAACTGTGGAAGAAGTCATGTTTGGTAAGACCAGAAAAATTTTTCTCCTTCACACGAGGTCCCAGACCCGCTAAGAAAGCAGGAGCTTTCTTTTTCAGTGCAGTCTGGATGGATGACTTTCTAGAAAAGTCAAGAAGAGTATATTTTTGATGTCACAAACACATTCAGAAGTCCTAATAGAGCATGTATTCGTGCAGCTACCATCACAATAATATTGGAATTACAGTGTCTCACTACTACACTCAAATTTCCAGTCTATTCACATCTTGTACTCTGTCACTTCTCCTAGAATTTACCAAAGAATGAGCCTGCAGGAGACTAACTCGCTGAGGCAGTGTGACTCAAGCCTCATGTGGTGGTTTCAGTACATGAGATAATTGTCTTAAAAGATTAGTCTGCTGAATTTTCATATAAAGCATGGGGAATTACTATATACTGAAGCTTCTTTTCATTATGTATTTTGGACTGCTGAAGTTTCAGCTAAGTTTTGTAATTTACTATTTTTCTCTTTGTATTCAATTATTCCATTCTAGATTACAGTATAAATGGCTGTAGGTTATTCACGATGAAGTATCCACAGTGATAGATAAACAGGAATGAAACAGTAAGTAGCAGTACACTCCCTGAAGGATGAGATTGCAACCAGTGTAGAACTATAATGTACATGAAACAAAAGACATAAAGCATCAATAAAAGCATCCTTTTTCTGTTTTTCCTAATCTCAAATTTTCTTGACTGCTTTATTAACCTTACTGACACTTCTTAGTTTATGCCTCACATTTTGTCAGCTATGGAAATTTCTGCCAGCCTGCCTGGGACCAATCCAAACATCAGTCTTTGGAGTTCACCATTCTCAAATGTGGCCCCTTTCAGGGAAGGTCTCATCATTCACAAACAAGCAAAGGTTTCCTTAAATCTCAGGCACAATATTTATTTTAGACTCTTATACAGAGATTGTGGTTGGTGAAAAGTGGTGAGCTAAATATCTACAATAACCTGCTATCTGTTAAACTTTAAGTAGTTAATTTTATGTTTCAAGCCCTTTTTTTGGCGCAGCGAACAAACACTACTCATGCAGGGTTTGTGTACCGTCCACCAGAGTATATTATATGCTTCAGCAATGTTATTTTCAGAACTTCTGGCTAAGATTACTTCACTTAGCAGAGCAACACAGCACCCAAACAGTAGAGCAAAAGCATGTGTTTCAGGCCTGCCTCCTGTAAGTATTTCTGGACTGTTCTTTACATTTATTTTAGTATAAAATTCACAATAAATACTGGAGTAAGATGGAAATGGAAGCCCACGCCTACACCTTAGTGCTTCAGAATTTGATTTACTGCTCTATGAGTATCCTTCATCTCAGTGATCACAACATTCAATTAGAAATCATGGTCAAATTTGGGAAGTAAGTCTGGATCTCCACCTAGTCAGTAAACATTCTAACAACTGTGTTATTGGATAATATGAGATTACCGCCTGTTGCTGTATATGTGCTCTCAAAAAAAGGCCAGCCAAGTCACTTAATTGAAAGAGAGTGCAAGTCTGTAAATTCTAACTAGAATTATTTTTTTGCTCTATTCCAAATTTAATCCTGAGAATCTCACATTCTAAGCCTGATCTGTGTTACCAGCGTTTCCTCCAGCATTTTTCAGGTAGCTTCTATTCAATGCACTAACTTACCATCTCTATACCACTCAGCACGAGGTTGCAGCCTTTTCAGGTCTGGGGTGATCAACATAGAACACTTCAGGGTCAGTGTTTCACCTTCAGTTCCAAAGGTAACTCCAAACTTCTCCAGAAACTGGACATCAATGTGGGTGAAGAAAACGTCATATGACAGGGGCACTATGCATGAGAAGATTAAAGCATTCTTGAGTATAGGTAAATTGTACTTAGCACAAACAGATTACTGTCCAATCTGAACAGGAGATGGAGCTCTCTGTAATACTGCATGCTAATCTAGAAATGCATTTGGGGAAGCAAAAGCATCTGGACAGCTCCTATTGTAACTGAAAGCTTAGAAAGCAAAGCCACAAGAGGCAAGTTGTATTCAATTATTGCTTACAGTGAAAGGGCATTATCCCAGCTGGATGAGGCTCTTCATCCTCTCTGAACCCTATAAATGAACATACAATAAGCATTCAATTACGCAAACATCATATTTATTTCATGTTTTAATCATGAAATAGGACTTACTTCGCACAATCACAGCACAGTTAGTTGATGCCTGCCCATGGACATTTGTTGCAATTGCTGAATAGGTAGCAGAATCATCAAAATCAGCTCTGAAAAGGGGAAGGAGGAAAACAGAAGACACTTTGTGCAAATATAAATTTTGTTCATGATTGATATTATAAACCAAGGTACATTAACGCAAAGGAATCTGGATAAAGCTCTTTGCTAGTGTCACACAGCACAAGACATTAATGAAAGACAATCAGAAAGCTGGTACTGTTTTTTACTGCAGTTTTATCACAGCTTAGCGTGCAGGCTGCCTTAACTTGAGCAAACTGGAAATGACCTTTAGAGAGCAATCAAAGCTGGAAGATGCCAGGCTGGCTATTCCCTTTCTGTATGTAACCTTCTTCCTTAATCTTAATGCCCTTCTGCCATGTATTTTAACAAAGAAACATGGAAGAAAATTACATGTGATGCTTGCAGAAATTCCTCCCTCTGTGGCTATTCCCAGCAGGCAGACACTGGCATTTTTTGACTCTCTCATACATCTCAGTCGTGTCCAGAGGATATGACAGAAAACCAGGAAACGGATCAAAATTGTTTACTGGTATAAGTGTTTTGGCTTGCTATATATTTTTAGCAAGAAAATGTATTTATTATGCAGGGACAATAAATATGAATAGAAGTGACTAGTGACTAGAAAAAGTTAAAAATATTTTGGACTAGTTTTTGGTAAAATGCAGGTTTGGGTAGAAAGATTTCCTCAATTTTCATGAAAGAACTTAACCCAGATTAAAAACTGTTTTGAAAAAGGTAGAACATTTCATTTTTACACTTCAGAATAAATGTTTTAATTTAAAAAAAAAAAATCATAATTACTTCTGCTTTGATTTCAGAAATATACTGAATACTTTAATATGAAATAAAACATTTTGGTTTTGAATGAAAAAAGCTTTTTATTTGGTCAAATTTAATATTTTTTCTGAACTTTTCCATTGGTTAAGTATACTACAATGTGTCTGCCAAAAAATAAAAGGTGGGGTTTTTTTTATTTCTTGGAATTTCTATTAGGTTGATCCATCAGCTAACCGGAGTGCTGTCTGAAACACACACAATTAATTCCTGCTTCTGTGTAGTTCGTTTAGCAGTGTGTTTAATGGAGGCCACTCGGAAATTTCCGGTGATGAGACACAATGTTCTGCATGTGTGCACTTGGTTTCCTCTCAGAAGAACAAACTTGTATCTTCTTGGCAACTGTCAGATGAAAGGGATGAAATTTTGGTGGCACTTGTCTTCTAAGAGGTGATATATCCCAGGTATGGGAGAAAAGGAATATGTAAAAGTATTTGATGTAAATTGCATAAGAGGATGCAGATTTTAGGGTATGTAGCACCTGTGACAGCTACATCAGACAGAGTTAGAACCAAACTAATTCTGTTCAGTGATTTTACTTTTCAGCTAAGTCTTTTCTAGATAATTGCACTTTCTGAAGCTCACAGCATGTTTTTGCAGACAGTGTCTGCTTCTACTAGTGACAACACTTGATGTTTAGAGTTACTACCAAGGATTGGTGTGCAGACCAAGGTCACTGCTAACTCTTGGGTACCACATCAGAGGGTGCAGAAAGTGAAAGGCCGCACCTGTGGGAAGGAGTGGCCAGGACAGGTGACCCTAAACTGACCAACAAGGTATTCCATCCCATATATGCCATAGTCAGTATAAGGCTGAGGGATCACAAGTGTCTGGACCCTTCCTTTAGGGTCTGCCTTTAGGATCCTTCCACTGGCCTTCACTTTCCTGCTGGGCCTTCTTGCCTTCAGGACCCTTCCCTTCATCCTTCCCTTCTTGGACTTTCTCCTGCTTTTGATCCTGATTCACGTGTTCCTGAACCCAGCTCCTGAACCTAGTTCCCATCAGCTGCTGAGCCCAGTCTGGGACTTTGCCAGTGCCTGCTACAGCCTCAGTGGTGACGGTGATGAAATTGCCATCAGGGGGAGGCTGGGTTTGATACTGGTTTTGTATATATTCCTTTTTATTTTTATTATCTTCATTAAAGCTGTTTTAGTTTTCTAATCCGGAAGCCTCTCTCTCATTCCCTTCCTCTCCCATTTGGGA
>JAVSBS010028481.1:36201-98036 GCA_033124195.1 Coracias cyanogaster | reverse complement strand
GCCCCGGGCTGAGGGGGAACGGGGGCGGCTTCCGCTGCGGCGGCCGGCCGGCTCCCCTGCCGCCGCCCCCCCGCGCCGAGCCGCTGGCAGGTGAGGTGAGGTGCCTCGACGCCTCTCCGCGGCGGCGGCACCGCCCCCCTCAGCGCCGCACGGCGCCGTCCCCCTGCCCTGTGACTGGCTGCCGGCTGACTGACAGGCGCGGCGGCCACACAGGGCGGCAGCTGCCCGGCGTACACCTATAAGGGCCGGCGGGGTAGGGGCGGCGGGCCGTGCGGGGCAGCCCGTTGCGGAGCCGCCCGGTGAGCAGCCGCCCGCGGGCGGGAGCCCTCGGTCGGAGAGCCGAGCGCTGGCTCCCCGGCAGCGGCCCCGCCCCGCCGATCCCCGCAGCAAGTGGCAGTCCCGCGGCGCGGGCCCCCCTCTCCGGCAGCGGCGCCCGAAGGATGCGGAGCGGCGGAGCGCGGGCGGCGGCGGGGCGCCGTGCGGGCGCTCAAGTCCCTGTCCAAGGTGAGCGGGCCCGGGAGCCGCCCGGTCCCCGGCAGCCCCTGCTTCGAAAGCTTGGGTTGGCCGTGGGGTCACAGAGCGCTGATGGTTTCCTTTTCTCCGGACAGAAATACCGGCTGGAGGTGGGCATCCAGGCCATGGAGCACCTCATCCACGTCCTCCAGACTGACCGGTAAGCACCTTGCCGGCTTCTGGCGGCCGCCTCCCGCGATAACCCGGCCTGAAACCCCCCGACGCAGGCGCTGTTCTCCGTACCGCCGAAGCTGGGAGGTTCCTAGCCACCCTTCGGTGAGGGTGGCTTCTCGTGATGGCCAACACAGTCACCTTTCAGGGCTGAAAAGAGCAGAATTCCAGGAAGGTGGATGAGAGGAACAGAAAGACCAGTTGTAGAGCGAAGGTGGTGCCAAGGTGCATCTTAGCGCTTCTGGGCGGTCAGCTGCCACTGCTGGGGAAAGGTGAATCCCAAAGGACGGTGTCGGTGACCAGATCAACCTGTTGTTGGGCAGCAGGTGAGCTAGACAGATTTAAGAGGAAGTGGGTGAAGTCAGCAAGCGTTTCCTCAGCTGTGTGTCATGGAAGGAGCTGGTAGAACCAGGCTGTCGTGGGGAGCGATGCAGGGATTAACAGCGACGGGCTGGAGAAGACAGGAGAGGTGGACTCCTCGGGTGCTGTGAAGACAGGTGACACTAGTCGGCATACTTCATGTGAACTAGAGTGGAATATTCATGTGATCCAGCATTCAAAATACCTTTGCTCTCCCTCTCTCTCTGCTCAGACAGGAATTAGGAGAGTTCAGTGTCTGGAAGGAGGTGTTTCCCTTCTGCTGGCTGGGCAGCTGGAAGCGACTGTCCAGGCCACGTGCAGCTCGTGTGGTGCAAACAGCAAAAAGGGAAGGTTAGAGGAGCGACTGTCACTGATGTGAAGGGGAAGCCCTTCACAAAACGAGGTCAAGGAGCCTGCTTTCATCCACTGACAGCTCCTGAGGCCAGACTTGAACTTGGAGAGGGGAGGAGGCGTGCTCGAGATCTCCTTTCCTTGGAGATGCTCACCTGCACCTTTTGGGGCAAGAACTTGAGGGCTTCTTTGGGCTTTTGGGGCTCCGAATTGGTCATTTGTGTGCGCTGGTTCTCTGTGCAGATGTCTTCCGTGACGCACGCCGCAGTCCAAAAGCCAGTATGTAAATCTTGGTGGGTTTTGAGCTGAAAAGATGCTATCTTCCACAGAACGTTGCTAGGCAGATGTCCTGCCGCGTGTTTGACGGGGGAGCAGGACCTCAGCTAGCCTGCGTGCTGTTTGCTGTGGCTCCTTGAGAGAGGTCTGGTTGTAGCCCCCGCGTCTGGTGAGCTCCGGAAGGTGTTACAGGTGGCGAGTTCTCCGTCTGGTGTGGTTGGCTGTGGAGCTGAGGCTCTGGGGGCTCCTTCAGCTCTAGGAATGCAGATCAAAGCCAGCTCCTGGGAGAACTGCTTGACTGACAGTCGCAGAGTCAGCTGTCCCCCGTGCCCGGAGTGACAGGCACACTGAGCTGAGAGCAGGGTGCTGTGACAGGCCCGTGCTGTGGTGCTGTTGTCGCCATTTCAGTGTGTGCCCACAGGTGTGATCTTTGGACCTTTCCAGCGTCCGCCTGAGGTGCCCTGAAGTTTTCTGCACAAGTGGAAAATGCTCACTTCTTCCTGTCCTCCTGTATGTTTTTTTTTCTGCAGTGCAGCTGCTGAAGTTTATTTTTAAGCAGCAGCAATGCAACTCCAGGGAAAACAGAAGTCAGCGGTTGACTCAAGTGGTCTTCTCACATGTCACCTTCTGTGAGTGACTCACATGTGCTGGTCCTGTACAAGTGACTGTGTTACCATGAAGTGTAAGATGATGGAAGGTCTAATTTGATTGGAAATACTAAAGGACCAGGAAGACAGTGTGCTAGAGTCAAAACAGTGACTTTTGTTTTCCTCTCTAGCTCAGCTTTAGGGAAGCATGATCTTTGATTAGGTTGGCCTGAAGATGGGTGATGGAGCTCCTGAGATGAAGCTTTTTGGGCCGTGAAGCTGCTGATGGTTACGTTACCGATGGCAGATGTTACACACCTCCAGGCAGGAACTGTGACCTACTGGAGGGCCTTCTCCCACGGTCTAGATGTTGCCACATCCCACCAGGGATTATTTTGAAAAAAAAACCCCTCCTGGCATTGACTGTAGAACAGGCCAGTACCACTTAACTGTTGGTGTGCGAGAAGGCACCAGAGCGAGATGTCAACTTCATCTTTAACTGCTTTGCCTCTGTTGAAATGACAAGGTTTTTTAAATTTCAGTGTGACTATAAGTCCTACTGAAACCTATCATGAACCCAAGAGAATTCTTTTTTTTCTTCAGGCACAAACCTCTGTTATTTATGTGCTGTTAGTTCCAAATGTTCCCGTTGTTATAGCTCCCAATGGACACATCCCTGGGAGGTGATCCACATCTTGTTACCCCTTGATGGTGCTTCCATGACTTGAGTTTTTGGGGGTAACAAAATGCCCTCCTTGCCCGGCATGCTGTGACTGATGATGTGATAGAAACTCTCACTGTTCCTGACAGCAGAGATGATGCTTGTCTCTATTCTGGCAGTGAAATGCCCTCCTTGTAGAAGAACAGAAGAACGCCCTATTCTGAGGCACCCTACCCAGGCAGGACCGTACGTGGGAGCCCTTGCTTCTGTACAGTTCCTCGCTGCGATTGTATGGGAGCTCATCTTGGTCGTGTGCTGCGTAGAAGCCCGACTGGCAGACGGAAGATGCCTGAGGTGGCTTCTGCTGGATGGCTGCGTTGCACAAAGGCTGCGTTGCACAAAGGCTGCGTCTTTTATGGAAGCACGAGAGACTCCACGTCTCTTTCTGGCCAGGTTTTGCATTACGGAGCACAAGCTGCGCAGCTTCAGTCTGAGCAGGAGAATCAATAAAGTGCTGCATGTAGCGAAGGGCAGCTGGTAGCAAGGCAGTGAATGGCAAAGATAAGATGCTTTTGTGATGCGTTCCTCTTAGGACAAGGGAAACAAGGCCTCCTTTTACCACATCTACATAGAATTTGCTTGTTTCTTTGTAGCTGCCGTGATTTCCCTAGCAAGGGAAAGGAGGAGCAAGGTTTAAGTCTCCAGGAAATCATTTCCGTGTGTTTTTTCAGATGTGGAATTCCTTTAGTTCCATGAGAAGGAAACCACAGGCTTTGCAGTGTTGCTGCAGGACTCCAGTTACGATCAAGGGAAGACGGAAGCAGGCTGGGAATCTGAGCATACCTGCTGGATGAGGCTGTCTACACGGACTACGAGCTCCCTTTCCTTGTGTTGACTCAGTTTAGCAGAGGAGGAGAGAATTTATTCCCCTTCTGTTCCCGCTATTGCGCAGCGTAGAAGGAGGTGGTATGGGTTGAGTGACAGAGGAAAACCGCGCACCTCCAGGGAGGACATCGGCAGGACCAGCGTCCAGTTCCAAGACTCGGCTGCTACGATTGCTGCTGAGGTTGTTTATTCGACCTCTGCTCGGAACTGGCCTGGTAGCTTCCTAAAATGCAAATGTGTCTTTGGTGTGGAGGCCTTACTTTGTATGCCCGGGAGATCAGAGAGAGCAAACACCGCGGAGCTGGAATGAGAGGTCCTGTTTGGACAGCGTGCTCTTCCGAGGCTTGGGCAAGACATGAAAATAGCTGCGAGGTGTGTCCTCCCGCACCCTTCCCCGGTGATGTTAGCTTTGTTTTTCAGCCAGCTGGTTCATGAGCAGCAGAGCAAGCAGCAAAAGCGATTGTTCCGCCCCAGACTCCTGCTGTGGGTCTCTGTTGTAGCGTAGGGTTTATGGATTGATTAGCTCTTGTCATGCAGGAGAAACGAGTCTCCTGTAAAGCGGGGCTTACTAAGGGAAGCGTGTTGGTGTAAGCAGGTGAACTAATGCTCTGGGGTTAGACGGGCTGCCCAGCAGCTTCCCAGGGATGCCTGGAGTTCAAAATCCCTTAATAACTGGGCGTAGTCTGAGTTGGTGACACAGACTGTCCTGTTGGGGATAATCTTCAGCTGTTGTCACTGCGTTCATGTGGAGCACAAGCTGCTGGCCCCTGGTTCTTGCTGATGGGCCGGTGGGGAGGATCTTCCCGGGGATGGTGCTGGAGCTTCCTTGGAGGACTTTCTGGGAAGGGGTGCGAAGAATCCCTCCCAGAGATTTCTCCTGGGGTACTGGAGGAGCAGGTTGGAAGGAGCACCTCAGGAAATGGATGACCTGCTTACACTGAAGCTTCATGTGGTCAGCTTGTGGCACCAGACTTTCTGCATGTGGCCACCTGTGGGAATGGAACTGGGAAAAGGAGTTTGGCTCCACTGAGGGACTGGACAGGTATTACAAAATCTCTGTCAATCAGCCCTTTTCACTTGGTCTAACGCTGCGAAGGGACGTGATGAGAGTAGTTGGAAATAAGTCATTAAAGAAAAGCGCTTCTTTCATTTGCAGTTCAGATTCTGAAATCATCGGCTATGCCTTGGACACTCTCTACAACATTATATCGAATGACCTGGAAGAGGAGGAGCAAGGTAAGCGCTTGTGGTAGCGGCCGTATTAACCGTGGGGGTGCTCGCGCTGGCGGCTTGGTTCAGATGCTCAGCTGGGTAAGCCGCTGATGTAGCAGTGCTGAGGCTTGCTTTGTCGTGTAGCTCTTGCGACAGCGCTGAAAACCTTGCGTGCAGCTTGCATTGAGTAATACTGGATCTATTACTAATTCTAAAAACCATTTTCTGCCAACAGTAGCCAGGTCAGAATGGGATAATTCATTGCTTTAGTTGGTAAATACAGAATGGAGTCTTTCTTGGCTATTGGGAAAGGACGGTTCTGGCTGGTACTGTCCGATGGGACACGACGGTTTGACTTAACAAGGATACAGAGAGATGAAAAGATGAGATTATTGAACGAGGATATTGTGAGGTCAAATCTCAGGTGCCTATGATAAGGTGGCTCTATGTGAAAACCTTCTTTTCCAGCCCTTCTAAGGTGTTTTAGAGAGCCTGCCTGGCCCTCTCGAGACAGACGTACAAGTAGACGCTGCACAGCTGGCTGTGAAACTCCCAGCCCCTCTTTCCTTGGTTTTTCCAGTTTTTTTCTCAATAGGCCACCACAACTGGTCCCGAAGGCCAATGAAATGGTTGCAGCTCTTAAAAATACCGTCAGAATGCTGAAGAAAATGACAGCAGTAACCCAGATTAGGCTTGGGCAAGAAAAATGTCCTTAAAACGAAATAGATGACTAGGAGTTGGGGGTGCCCAGACAGAAGAAGTGCTCCTGTGGATCAGGACCACTTCAGGCTGCCGTGGGGGCAGGACGGTCTGAGTTTCCCGTTTTGAGCATCAAGGAATGGGGATGGGCGTGCAAGTGTTAGCTTGGGAGGAGGCCCCAGGATGTCCGTTCTGATGGGTGAATGAACGTGACAACCCATCGTACCAGCTTCTCCAAAAAAAATAACCAAGCCTGTGGTCTTGGGCAAGCATGAATACAGCGTGAGCAGAAGGCTACACATCAGATGACCGAATGTCTGGGGGTTCGTAACATCCTGCATTTGCGATGGCCCTCGCGAGTCGAGTCCTTGACAGTGCTGGTATCTAATTTTCCAGTTTATTACGTGTAGTGGAGCGGAAAGGCTCCTGTGAAGGGGTGATGTGTGAGATAATAGCTGCTGTTGGAGTTCAATACTCGTCTGCAGTATTGACCCCAAGATAGTTCTTCAAAGGTCCCTTAAGTGATGAAGAACCTTATGGAAAGTAGCTGAGGGTTCTCCGGTATGAACAGACTCCTGCCAGTATGTTGGCATTAGGTTGTGCAGTGTGTCCTTCCACGGAGCCTTCTACAGTGAAGAGCGTCATCTCCCGTAGCTGCAAGAAAGCCTGCAGTATGTGATTCTTAACCGTCTCTCAAATGGTCGCTTTGGTTGCTTGCCCTTCTTTTTCCTTGTTCATCCCATTGCCTGATCTTAATAATCAAGAGGTTTTGGCCAAGACCAGGGTTTCACAGTGCTGGTGAACCTCTGTTCGCGGTACTGGCCTTGATTGTGGACTCAACAAAAAGGTTATTAGCGGTGTCTTGGGAAGAGCCAAGGACCGACAAACCTGATGTATGTCTGTGGCGTCACCAGTGTTCACTCAGCCGCTTCCACCGGAGCTGCCTGACGAGTAGTTGCTGCCCTAGAAAGCTGGGATGGCTGCCCGGGTTAGCTGAGCTGCTCCTGCTGTTGGTTGTGCTGTTTGGAAAGCTATTCAACTTGTAAACCTTGCTCTTGTTTCTTTTTCTTTTATCTGCACTGACAGATGATTCTGAAGGTAAAAGACCCTTTCCTTACATAAATACGGCACTGTTGTAGGCCTAGTTGCTGCTCACACCCCTAACACCTGCTGCTGTTTAAAAAGGACACTGTCAGGACTGGCGCTGGAGCCTTGTGAAACCTTTTTATGCTCTGCTCTGAGCTGAGGAGTTCCCCATTTCGCTTCCCGTGTGATCTGGGCGCGCGGGATGCCAGGAGATGTCTGGAGACTAATAACAATAATCGATTCTAGTTTAGCGTGACCAAGTGTGCGCCTTCAGAACGCGCAGGATTGGAATGGGCAAAACTTTGTGAACGGAGAAGCCCTGAAGTTTGAGAGAAACGGGCACGCTGCACACGCGCATCCTTCACAGTGTCTCTTTTAAGCCACGCGTGTTTAAATAGCCCTCGCTTCTGCCGCAACCTGCCACTAATAATTTGGATGTTCTCCCTCGTTAAACAGGTTTTATCCAAGTGCGCTTCATCTGTTTATTTTAAGGTTAAATTCTAGTTTGCAGCGTTGCTCGTTAGTGAATCACAAAGAGCTCCTCTTCCTAGAGGGAAGCGGTTCTCTCTGAGCCCTGTGAATATGTGGATTTAAGGAGTGACTGCAGGCAGAAGGCTGGTCTCCAGGTCTGTGGTGTATCCACAGATGCGGCTTCACTTTGCCTCTTTTTCTGTCCAGCTTCTTTTTTTTTTTTAAATTTAGTAGGAAAACTAATAGGAAAAAAAAACCAAGAGTTGAGAGGAAGGAAAACCAAAAAAAGCTCTTTCATGTATTGGCGATGCTTAACAATTAGATAGGACAAACAGGCACCTTGCAGTCCATGACCACTGCCAACAGTTTGAGTTGGGCTGGTTGAATTAAAAGATTTTTCTCGGCACCAGATTTTTCTGGTGGAGTCCTTGGATTTCTCCGTTTTGCCATACCCCTGACAAGGTACAGAGGTTGAAGACTGTGTGTGGTCTTTGACCCTTTTTATAGCTTCTCTTTTCCTGGTTTGGGACTCCTTGATAAGGCTGTCCACCCCAGCAGGAGGAGAAATCCTGGCCTCGAGTGAAACATCTTCTCTTCCTGTCCAAAATTAAAGCGAAATTGAAAACTCCCTTTGAATAGAGAATTGCTCTTCCTCTGTTTTGTGATGGAAATTCCTTAACTACGGAGGGTTTTCTCTTTCTCTCTGAATTCTCTGCTCCCTTCAGAGTCTTTGGTGATATCTGTAAGGGGAAAGCGGGGGTGAGGACTGGGAGTCTCGCTGGGTATGATCAGCACAAATAGGATTTTTTTCTTTTAATACTGGGATGAGTTTTGGTAGATTCTTGGCTCCCTCCTGTTCGTAAAACTAAGTACTTCTCAATAAATGTTACGTTTCGAATAATGTAGGTTTTTGCTTCTGTGCTAAGCTTGTGTCAGTGTTTGTTTTGAAAATAATTCAATTAATGTTTATAGCAGTGACTCTAAACCTTGTGATCACCCATAGCCCTGTGTTAGTAAGAATAACAATCGCAACCACCTGGAGTTGTTCCAGTCACTTCTAGTAACACGTTGTTTGTTACTACTGCAGAAGAAAACTTGCCAAAACAAGTTGATGACTTGGGAAGCCAGTTCACCGAGATTTTCATTAAGCAGCAGGAAAACGTCACGCTCCTGTTGACTCTCGTGGAGGTGAGTAACAGCATCCTACTTGTGCCGTACAGGGAGGTTGTCTTAATGGATCTGCGGAAGGGCTGGTTTTTCTTTCCCTCTTGCATTTCTGGGTACTACAGGCCGATCCCTGGTTTTTAGAAAGAAGAAATAGCTAGGAGAGCTACTCCAGAGGAGAGGAAACTGCTGGGAGTTGCTGCTGCTGATAATAAAGAACCACGGAAGAGGAAAGTGTTTTGACTTGCTGGCCACATCCTCTAACGGGAATAGAAGAAATAAGTGACAGGAGATGAAATTCCTTATTGGTGTGCTGTCTATTCATAACTGGTGTCTAGAAGGGAAAGCTGAATATTGAGGAATCGATTAATCTACTCTGCTCTGTCTTTGCAGGAATTTGATTTCCATGTTCGTTGGCCTGGAGTGAAATTACTGACGTCCCTGCTAAAGCAGCAAGGACCTCAAGTGCAGCAGATAATCCTTGTCAGCCCGATGGGTAAGCGGTTGTGTTGATTGCTGATACACTTGGAGCCGGAAGCTCAGCAAACATCACGGCTCAGGGCTGGAGGCGTCTCGAGCAAGGTGTTTTAAAGACCTCTAACATGAAAAAGCTGCACCTTTTTAATGTTTTTTTTTGTAAAATGTTTCTTGCAGGTGTTTCCAGACTCATGGATTTGCTGGCAGACTCCAGGGAGGTTATACGAAATGATGTAAGTACAGAACAAAGGCAGTTGATCCTTTTAAGAAATGTCAGTTGAATTGCTCTGTACTCGTGCCGGAATTGGATGAAGTTAAACGAATGCATGTGAAGAAATGGCTGTGGTGGCTAACTGGGAATACTTGATTCCTCAGGGGAGCTGGGTGGCTTTTGGCAGTCTCACCAGGATGCACATGAAGGCACGCTGCTGCGGTGCACGGCGTGGGACGCTGCCCCTTGTCGCGTGTTCCTAGCTCCCCTTCCCCTCGAACTTGTGTCGGGTTCACTGCAGTTCTTCCTCTGCTCGTCAGAGCCAAAACGCTCTAATGACTGCAGAAGAGATGAGGCGCTTTGCAAGTCCCCTCTTGGTTCTGTGTAGCCACTCGGCTTCCCGGTGGACAGGCCTGGGCTTGGTCTGACGGGCGGTGAGGTGTGAGGGAAGCTCTGCGCGGTCCCCACGATGGCTTCTGTTGGCTGTGCCGACTCGCAGCGTGTGCAGTCCTGAGGTTCTGGCCGAGGGTCGTGCGCTTGGTTTAGCATCCTTCTGAGAGCTGTCACTTGGGAAAAGCAATGTGCTTCTAGTAAAATTAATTTCTCCTCTCTCCCACCTGTCAAGGGGGTCTTGCTGTTACAGCAACTGACAAAAAGTAACGCAGCCATACAGAAGATTGTTGCCTTCGAAAATGCCTTTGAGAGACTTCTGGATATCATAACAGAAGAAGGAAACAGCGATGGAGGTACGGAATAGACTGAGACTTATTCATAGTGTTGTTTCTGCACAGACCGTGAGGTGACCGTGTTTACAGGCTGACATCAGCATGTAACTGGAGCTGGGTCAGTGGGAGAAGGATGGAAACACGGAGGTCATGACAAAACAAGCAGAACCAGCTTGAGCAGGGCTTCAGCATCGTTAGATACCAGTTAATTTCTCTGAGCACATCTGTGTGAGTTTGCGTGTTCCTGTTAGGCTGAGGTCAGTGAACGGATGCGCTCTGCGGGGCAGGGTCAGTCACGTGTGAGCAGCCTTTGTCACTTACCGAGTTAGGCATCTGCGTTCCTCCTGCAAGGTCCTTGGATGCTTGGAGTGCCTGGAACTAACAGCTTGATGACTTTCCTCAGCCTCCAGTCTTCTGGTCAGCTCCTCGCCAAACCATTTCCCTGTTGAGAGGGGGGAAAAGATAAAAAAGAAGTGAGCAAAAATGCTGTAGCACTCGAGTGCTCTTTTTATTAGCAGCACATGGAGTTTACCACCAGTTGTAGTTGCTGCAGGGTCAATTTTACTAAGCAGACAGGTTGCTGTGACCTTCCTGGGGGCTGCAGGAGTAGTTAATGCCTCTCTCCCAGCTCAATTATTCCAGGTATTTTGGCACGGAAGGATTAAGCAAACCTTTGATTCAAAGCTGCTATTTTTAGGCAGTGAAGAATTTTAGGCGAGTTGGTATGTGAATTCGAAGTGCTGAATTCTCCGCTTCTCCCCGCCCACGGGTCCGTCCCCGCTGGGGGGACAGGGGAACGTGACAGCTGGTCTCCTTGTCCTCCCAGTCCGGCACTGCCTGGCTGTTTCCAGAAGCGTGAGGAGCGAGCCCTTTTCCTTTCCGTTGAGCCCAGGTTTGGAGGCGTCCCAGCAGTACCAGAAGCAGGCTGCCTTTATTGCTGTTCTCTTCTGGATGGAGTTGTCCGAGGACTTTCTCTTTGCGGACTACAGAGTTGCTGAATGCTTGTAGTGCATTTTCAGCCGGGATAAAACTTGAGGGTTAAAAAAAAAGGTGTTGCAGCTCCAGGGAGTTGAGTTGGAATTGGCTCCATTTCTAAGAATTGCTTCTCCACCAAAATAATCCCTGAAGTAGCTTAGAAATGAGTTGAAGATGTAGCCAGTGATTGGAGGGAATGAGGGTGTAATCCAGTAAGAACTGCTCCGTTGTAATGGTGGTGCAGCTCACGAGGAACTTCATTTCAGTGCGCACAACGCACGGGGACGGGGCAGCCCGACTCGGAAGTAGGAATAGTTCAAGACACAAAGTGGTTGTGAGGCTTTGTTCAAAGTTCTTCCTGTTCCAACGCAACTCACTCACGCAAACTGTCCGTTCTTTGGAAAGAATGTTTTGCCTCAGGCTTAGGGAAGAAACACACGCTTACGGTTTCCTTGGAAAAATGCGGGATCGACACGGTATTTCTTTTTGAGGGACCTTGGATTATTTTTTCATGCATGAGGCTTGCAATTCTTTTTCCAGATCCAGCGTTTGTTAAGAATGAAGAGGTCAGAAGTGTGTGCTCTCTTCCGTCTAGGACATACCGGCTGCATGGAGAGGCTGATTAGTTTTCCATGTGTTATCTTTTGATTAATCTTTTGGGTTTTTCTCTCACCAGGAATAGTGGTGGAAGATTGTCTCCTCCTATTGCAAAACTTGTTGAAGAATAATAATTCCAATCAAAATTTCTTCAAAGAAGGTTCATACATTCAGCGTATGAAGCCCTGGTTTGAAGTTGGAGATGACAACTGCGGGTGGTCTGCACAGAAAGTAACGAATCTTCACCTAATGCTGCAGGTAAAAGGCTTTAACTCCAGAGTACCTGTGCCAACGCTTCCTCAGCTCTCTAGCAATGCAGAGTGCCTCCATTTTTAGGAGCAATTCTGTTTCACGGCTAAACTTCAAAGGGCTAAATTTTGTTTTGCATTTCAGAAGGTCTTGGGCTCAGGTGGAAACATTTCTTTTCTCCTAGCTCGTGCGGGTCCTGGTGTCACCCACAAACCCTCCTGGTGCTACCAGCAGTTGTCAGAAGGCCATGTTTCACTGCGGGTTGTTACAGCAGCTCTGCACCATCCTGATGGCAACCGGAGTTCCTGCCGACATCCTGACAGAAGTAAGAGCCGTGAAGGGACGGGGGCAACCAAATGGGTGAAAGCAGGAGTCTGCAGGGCTAACTGGGTGCTGCAGAGACAAATTATTCAAGATGCTAGAGATGTCAGCTTCCTTACATGTATAAGAGAATCTTTTACATTACATTCTGCAACCAGAAAGCCTTTGGATTTGCTTATTTTTTTCTGTTGATTCCAGCATATCCCAGAGTGGTTGAATTGATTCATTTTTCCCTGTTTAGGGGGTGGCTTTTTGTCATGGCTGTGTTTTGAGAGAGTCTAGAAGTACTCTGCCTCGGTGGGTTTCCAACGATGCGGGATTTCCAGCTTCTAGAAAGCCCTGTCAGCAGTGTAGGATGAGGGGTTTGTTCCCTGGCAAAGTGATGCGCTTACACGGAGCGTCGACTGGCTCCTTCGGTGCAGCCTCCGTTCCAATGCACTTCTCTAGACGTTCCCCCTTTCGGCTTCTCTAAAACGTCCAGTTCAACTGGCGGTCACAGCACAGCTGATCTGACGCGGGAAACGAAGCTGGGTACAAGGAGCTGTGGGAGCTGAGTGTCCCCTAACCTCTGCTCAGCGCGTTTCACAGCTGTTGGCTGGCTTTTATTGGAAACGGGCTTATTGATTAATCTCTAGGCTGAGACTTGGGATGTATTTTTTGATACCGAGCTGCCAGTGTGATCTGGAATGACTTTGCATGATCTAGCTAGTAGATTATAGCTGACATTTAACTAACTATCCATTTAATAAATTCTCTGCCCTTTCTGTAGACCATTAATACCGTCTCAGAGGTCATTCGAGGATGCCAGATGAATCAAGACTACTTTGCCTCTGTGAATGCACCTTCCAATCCACCAAGGTAGAGGAAGCAAGGGTTTACCGGCGTTAGGTAATGGTGCGTTGGTACGGACAGCGGCAGGCTCATCGGAAGGACTGCTTGAATTCAGAGTTTGCAACTAGGATACCCAACAACGGTGTCAAGGTCATGTTGGGTGTGTTAGATACAGCGTGGAGGTGTCAGCTGTGTTTCCACAGAGATGAGGTCTGAAAACTGGTTCTGTTTATGTGGTACCTGGAAAGGGAATGAGGGATAGTTGAGAAGTCTTGAGATAGGGACGAGCTGCCGCTGTCAGCCAGAGGACAGCCCGCACAAGGATTTAGAGGCTAGAAAAATAATTAAAACAGACTGAGCAACAGCTTTAGCTTGATGAAATCTTCATCTCAACCTCTGAATACAAGGGTAGAAAAAGAGCATCCTGTATTACATGCTGCTAGTGGCCTTGACTGAAGCAGCACGGCACTCGCTGGGAGTCAAAAATACAGCGGAAGAATACTGGCTCCTTGTGTTGGGATTTAACTGAACAACTGTGGCGGTGAAGTCCGAGGTTTCTCTCAAATGTTTGCAATCTCAGCAGGCACAAGTCTTTCCTCACCTGGAGAGCAAGCCCCTGCTGTGTACCCGCGGTTGTCTTCACTCAACTTTCTCCTGACTGGTTTCCTTTCGTCTCTGCCCAGGCCCGCAATTGTCGTACTCCTGATGTCCATGGTAAACGAAAGGCAGCCCTTTGTGCTGCGCTGTGCCGTTCTCTATTGTTTCCAGTGCTTCCTATACAAGAACCAAAAAGGCCAAGGAGAAATTGTCTCGACGCTTCTGCCATCCACTATTGACGGTAAGCAAAGCCGAAGGTCAGCTCGCACAAACCTCCCGTGCATGGGCTGAGGTCTGCACAATTACTTACCTGTCGCTAAGGGTTTGATCCAAGCAACTCTACATTGATGTCTTAAATAATTTTATGGCTCGTTTTAATCTCACTGGTCCCTCTTGGCTGTTCTGGTAGCGACAGGAAACTCGGTCTCAGCTGGCCAGCTGCTCTGCGGAGGCCTCTTCTCCACGGACTCCCTCTCCAACTGGTGTGCCGCTGTGGCCCTGGCCCACGCCCTGCAGGAGAACGCCAGTCTGAAGGAACAGCTCCTGAGAGTGCAGCTCGCCACGAGCATCGGCAACCCCCCCGTGTCGCTGCTGCAGCAGTGCACCAACATCCTCTCGCAGGTACCCGCTGCCCCGCTCTGGGGTTCAACTCCCGCTTGTTTGACGGGGGAACGCCTGGCTTTGCCCACGGCGAGTGGGGCGAGTTCCCCTCCCAGCCCGCAGGTCCGTGACGTTGCCTTCTGCCCCATGCACTTGCCCCTGAAGGGTGGTAAAAATGAGCTAGGTAACCCTACAGCAATTGGAATTTCCTGCGATGGAGAAGAATGGCGGAATTCTCAGTTCACTCCTGTGACTGTTCGTCTGCTTTAGCTGAAAACAGACAGTCCTCCTTTTTACCCTTTCCCTGGCGGTTTGGGCAAATGCAAGCCGCTACAACTGCCTGCGGCTCTTGAGCCTCATTGATACAATGGGCTCAAAAACACCGGGGCGGGGGGTTCTGAAAAGTGTTCCACTTGAAGGTTCTCCAGTAACGCGTGTGTAACTTGCAGGGCGATAAGATCGACAGACGGGTACGTATTTCTCGGCACAGCTTTGGCGGTTCCTTGCCAGAAGCGGGCCTTTGCCTCTTGTCTTGGGTTTTGCTGGGGAAGTTTTTAACTGCTTTTTGACGTGTTTCCACTCACAGCTTTGTGTTGCGGTGGGGTTTGGGTTTTTTCCTAGCGTAACAAGCTCTTGCTGTGTCTCCAGGGGATTCTCTGGGGGTGCTCCACAAAACGATGGGATCGAGACCTTGGGTAGCGCGGGTGCTTTCTTGGCAGTGGGGCGGACTCATCCTCCATCTGCTCACCTAACAGATGCCCTTTCTAGTAAGAAAAACTAAACCTGTTAGCAATGCTGTTTTCTCAGACTGGCCGGTAGCAAACGGCTGGTACAGTCTGAAGTGGGGACATGCTGCTGATTTCCTACAAGCAACTGTGAAATCTGCCTTCCAGCCACTTTGTATGTTCCACTTAGCAGCAGAAGTCCTGACCTTGGAGCTGCGAGCTGTGAATGGCAGGGATCTCGTTGCTAGCAAATGACCCCCGAAGGGAGGCGTCTGGCTTCCAAAGCACTGCAGAGCTGCTGATCGGCAGCAGGAGAAACAGTTCTGCAGTATGGCTGCTGTGGAATTGCCTCCTTGATTCACTATGTTAATGACACTCTTCTGGAGGGGTGGTCTTATGTTGCTGCCAGCCCTAGACTGTAGCACAGCAGCCACGCAGAGCTGTCCTCTCTCGCAGTCGCAGTCGGTGTTGCTATGGTACATCTGGGAAATAGCGGTGGTGCTTTCTCCAGAGACGGTCTTTTGCACTATGTGGAAATTCTCAGGCAGAAGGTGTTAATTTGACCTCAAAAAAGCAGGTAGCCCTTGAGAATAAATGTGTTTGGCAGCTGCTTCCAGCAGAGAATGTGCGGTGTAGATGTGGCACTGGTACCAGCGTTGTCCTCAGAAGCTGGAGGTGTCCCCGTGCGCTGTAGGGCAGGACTGCTGGTTACAGAGGCTGTTCCCAGTGCCTATCGACTGGAAAACAGTGTTGGGATGACAGGAGGAAGCTAACTGAGCTGGTGCAGAGGGAAGGAGAGGGCAGGAGGAGAACAGTTTGGTGTGGTACTCACCGTGGAACGCAACGGGCAGGTGCCGTGCAGCTGCTGGCTGCCTTCTCTGCTGTTCCAACACGCTTGCGTCTCTGGAAGTGATGACGATGACAATGGTGAAGAAGGGCCAGATGCTTCCTCTCCAGTGTGTGCAGGGTTAGGGCTGGCTGCCACAGTCTCGAGAACTGTAATCTGCGTTGTCCTTTACGGAGTTCTTTCCGTCTTAGTGACAGTGGTACGCGCCAGCACATACCAGCACCTCGAAGGCAGTCTCTCCAGAGCTTGGTGTTTCCTCCCGGAGTTGCCGGACTCAATCCCTGTCGTGTTGTCCACAGAGGCAGCTGGGTAGCTGGACTCTTGCTGCAGAAGAACTTCTTGCCAGGCTGCTGCTCACGGGCTGTTTAGGTGCTGTGCCCACGATACCTGCAGCAAAGACGAGGGGACAGGGTTGAGTCCATCTGCACATGAAAAGGAATTTTCCCTAGTGAAGAACAACAAATACTGCATTCCTCTTGCTGGCTTTGTGTGCTTAGTGTCTGAACCCAAAGCCCCTCCAGTATTGTTTTGCTTTACCTAAAAATAATAGTGGGAACCCGTGGCAATTTCCAGTTGGCAGGGGAAGTGATGCCTCTCTTCTTACAGGGAATCCTCACCTGACTTAATTTACACCTCGTGCTTTCTTTACGAGGGTTGTGGGTATGTTTCTTCAGGTCACCCTGGTATGAATTACCAATGCAGAACTAATTGGTCATGATTTGATATTGGCGCTCATTTGCATTGAGTCATATTTCCCATCTGTGTTGCTGCTTGTTTTGCTCTGGAAACAGTCCAATACGATCGGTTTAATACTTGCTTCGTCAAAGCACTAAAGCTGTGTTCAGTGGAACTAACGAATGGGTGTTTTGAAGATGTGACTTGTTTTTAAAATGAGGCTCCAGTGGGTGAGCTGTGAATCAGCAGAGCTTTTTCTGCTGTTCTAGTCCTCTGTTGAGGGAGGATAACGATGGGGGGGGGTCTGTTCTTTTCAGGGCAGCAAGGTACAGACCAGGGTTGGGCTCCTGATGTTGCTGTGCACTTGGCTAAGCAACTGCTCCATCGCCGTCACCCACTTCCTTCACAACCCAGCCAATATACCTTTCGTATCCTTGACCCGCTCGCCTCGGCAGGACTCGTCATTCGCCTTCAGGTCAAACGTTGATCTAGAAGGGTTTGCGGGGCGGCTGCAGGACGTGCAGTGCATGGGGCAAGAGGTGGAACCAGCCTTGTGCCGGTTCCACGGATGCTGACCCGTCTGTAAGGTGTGCAGTTAAACGCTGCTGTTCTGCCAGCCAAGGGTGGGGGTTTGGGGACAAGCCCGTTGATATTTTCAGTGTGAGTTACGCTTATACAGTGGAGGAAGGAAGAATGCTTCCTACTGCTGCTGAAGCTTATTTCTGTGATTGCTTTTGAGGAAAAATCTGACTGCAGTGCATGAGGCTATAAACTGTCACCTGATCTGAACTGTCTGGTCTTCATCTTTGGTTAAGCAGCCAGTTTTTGAGAAGAGAGTTGCAGGGCAACCACCGATGACCCAATTCCTTCAAAACAGGAGCTGACTCGGAGGGTTTCATCAGCTCTTTTGCCTGCTTCCTAATCAAGCTTAGGTTCTGATGTGAAAACAATGTTACCTGGGAAGCGGGACGGGGAGCAGTACGTTATATATGTTGTGCCTATGAAACATCTCGGATATCCTTAACAAGAGCTCTAGCTGACAGGGCAGATCGCTGAAAACCTTGGAGAAGAGGAGCAGCTCGTCCAAGGCCTGTGCGCGCTCCTGCTTGGCATTTCCATCTACTACAACGACAATTCCCTTGAAAACTATAGGAAGTAAGTACCATGTAGGAGTCAGAGGATGTAGGGAAAGGTTCTGTGGATGGCAGGTCATTTAAGAGGCTTTTTGCAGCACCTTGTGCCGTTAAGACTTGAGACAGATAATGAAAACAAAAACCTCCTTGAGAAAAGGACGGGCTCGTTGGAGTGCTGCACTGATGGATTTGTCTCTTCCTTCCAGAGAGAAGCTGAAACAGCTGATTGAGAAGAGGATCGGCAGGGAGAACTTCATTGAGAAGCTCGGCTTCATTAGCAAACACGAACTGTATTCCAAAGCTGCTCAGAAACCACAGCCCAGCTTTTCTAGCCCAGACCACATGATGTTTGATCACGAATTTACCAAGCTTGTCAAGGAACTGGAAGGTGAGATGCTGGCCTCATTTCTCTATTTCCTGTGAGGAACTGATGTGTGAGCTGCCAAATGTGCTGGATGTGTAACCCTCTTAGAAGTAGCGTGATGGTAGGGAGGTGAATCTTCTGAACAGCTTGGAGAGTCATTGCTGTAAGAGTTGCGCATACTGCTACGGTTGAGTTCCTGGTGCCGTGAACTCGGTTTAACTGGCCGAGGCTGTGAGAATTCTGAGGACACAAGAGATCCAAACTGGGCTTTAGCTGACAAACTCTTTTTGACAGGTGTCATAAGTAAAGCTATTTACAAGTCCAGCGAGGAAGATAAAAAGGAGGAGGAGGTCAAGAAGACATTGGAACAGCACGACAACATTGTGACTCACTACAAGAAAGTCATTAGAGAGCAGGTAAGAGGGAGCTGGGCTGCACATGTGCCTCCAGAAGGTGTTTGTGCTGGCTTTCGGAGGCATCGCAGTGCAGCTTGATACCCCATGCTCCAAAAGGAGCAGCCTGGCAATGCGGGAACACATCTATCTGTCTGTATGATACCTGATAGCACAGACACTGTCACTAACTGGTCACGTTTGCTGGTGGCGTGAAGGTTTTTTCTTCATTTGCCTTCCTGACAGTATTGTCTTGACAAGTGGTATTACTCCACGTGCCTTTTTTCCACAGGACCAGGAGCTTGAGGAGTTAAAGCAGCGAATTAACACCTTAACATCACAAAACGAACAGCTCCAAGCAACGGTAACACAGCAAGTGTCGCAGATCCAACAACATAAGGACCAATATAATCTCCTTAAAGTACAGCTAGGTAGGCTTCAGGCAGGGTGATAACCTGCAGCACGTGAAAAGATGAATATAATACATGAAACGTTTGCATAGAGATAAAACAGACTCTTTACAAACTGATATTAAGCATTGCAAGCAGCTGTGTTGAAGCTGCAATAAATATTTCAGTGGGTGCCTTTGAGGCTACTTGCAAAATGGTGGGGTTTGTGACCTTTGATACAAACTCTGTCCCGTAGGAAAGGACACTCAGCATCACAGCTCGCACAGCGAGACGTTGCAGATGAACGGCATCCAGACGGAAGAAGTGAGCAAACTGAGAGAGGAGCTGGAAGAATGGAAAAGCAGGCACGAGGTGCTGCAGGGGCAGCTAAGGGAGAAGGATTCGGTGATCGAAACGCTGGTAAGCACTGTCTCTGCAGAACAAACCCCAACTGCCTGTGTGCTGGGGATAGGAAATACGGTGCGAGATGGCTGGAGCAGAGCCTCCGCTGCTTCACGCTGTTCCCAAGAGGAATGGATGCAGCTGACCTGTTGTACTAGTACTTAGCATGTGTTTTTATAGCACGTTTTGGGTGGGGAAGAAGTGGTAGGTGTCTCCTAGGAGCTTAGTGGGGTAAGGCCAAAGACAAAAGCCTGCTCATCAAAATGCAGGATGCCACAGGCTTTGGATTAGCATTTGAATTAGGGAAGGATGCTTCTGCATCCACCCTAGAGGAGACCATCCAGCTGCTCTCCTGTGATCAGAGCTCCACAGCTTCCCGATGTGCATTCCTCAGCCCGTTTGCACCTGCTCTGCTGGGAGCTTCGATCACACAAGCCCAGTTTGTGTTCTGCCAATGGGACTGTATGTGGTTTCATGGCTGATTCTCCTGTTGCTATTACAGAAGTCTTCGCACTTGGAAATGGGAACAACAGAGCAGTCCTCACAGACCGGCAAATCTGGTGGCTTGGAGCTCGGTAACGAACTGCAGAAGGTGAATTTCTGGTATTTCAGCAAAGCTGCGATGAACAGGGGTAGCGTGCGATGGCAAGGGAGCTTTGTCAAGCTTCAGGGAGAAGCACCGATCCCTGAGCGTGTTCGTGTTTTCAGTGGTGTACCTTAATGGTACTACTCTTGGAGGATCAAGACTATGCATCCCAAAATTTCCTGTTCTTTGCTAAGCAGGCTTGAGTCAGCAGAAGACACTTAACTGACTCTGGGGACTTGCCAAATCTATCCATCGCAAAACATCTTTAAATGTAGATATGAAAGTTTTCAAGTGTTAGATGTCCAACAGAGTAAGAGTTCAAATATCTGCACATTGAGTAATCTAAGGTAGATGTTGCTCAAAAAAGACCTAGCAGAGAATCTCTGATCAGAGAACTAATAATGCCTGGATTGATAGGTTGTCCTGGGTGTCTGCATCAAGAAGGGTCATTTGCGGAGGATGTGCGGAGGGGCTGGTGCTGTGAAGATGTTTATAAGCCTGGCTGAGGCTGGGACAGGTGCCTTGGTTGGGCCTTCTGCAGAAAGGCGCTTGTAAGAGCAGGGCAGGAGATGGTGCCTGGCGCTGATGACTTATGTAGAGAAACAGTTGCTGTGCTCTCCCTGAGAGAGGCAGCTTTGCTCTGCGGTATGTAGTATGACAGCCTGGCAGCATTTAACTGAAGGAAAATTGATGTGAATAACTACCTTGCTTTTGCAAATCAACCTAAAAGTCGGTTTTGTTTGTTTCCCAAAGGAATTAGAAATGCTCAGGAGTCAGATACAACTACAGTCTGCAGAGATCTCTCAACTCCAGATGGAGAATCAGAAGCTACAAGCCATGGTACCAGTGAACAAGTTCCTTCTCTTCCTTGGGGGCTAAACCATGAAGACTCGGCTTTCCTGCTTACGCTGTCTGCAGCTGTTGTCCTAAAGCAGGCTTGTTGTAGGAATGCCCGTCAGCAAGTGATCCAACAGCGTTTTAAATGACGTAATGACTTAGCTAGACAAATCCTGCATGAGCAAAGGGGGCGCTTCCCGTTCTGAACTGGGAAATAAGGGTGGCCCTGTGTGCTCTCCTTGGTGTGCACGTGTAGCTGGGACCCCAGGAAGCACAGATCTGTTTCCTGATGCCTCGCAGCGCAGGAAGCAGACAAGTACCACACCTGGGCCGTGCTGTGACAAGAAAATAGCCTTTTAAATTATACAACTGAGCATATAACATCTTAGCTTGCTGTCGTTGCGTGTGAGGTGCTCGGTGCTCTGACGGAATTTCTTGTCCACAGAATACAGCTGCGGATCCTGTGTTAGGAGACAGCGGAGCAGCAGCAGCCAACCGCTCTGAACTGGAGGGACGACTTGAGCAAGAAATAAAAGAACTGAAGGTTGGTAGTGGGTGAACACCAAACCGAGTCACTGGATGCTCAGCCTTCAGTTAGGAGGACTTGTACAAGTGGTTTGTTCCCTCAGCATCTTCAGTGTTTTAGGATATGTAGGGGGAAGCCGCGTGTCTCCTTTTTCAGCCGGGAAATGCAGACCTTGTCTGCCTTCAAGGAGTTGGTCACAACAGTCTAGGAAATAGCTTTCCTCTGACACAGACAGTCCCATTGGGTTGGGATGGAGGCAGCCACTCTGAACGCTTCTACCAACCCTACTCCTGGTTAGTAATAAGGAGAGTTAGTGTAAGGAAGCGTGTGGGAGCAAGGCCACAGGGCACTTGGTGGGGTTGGAGCTGTTACTGCTGGTGTATGGAATATGTGTGTAACTTGGTGGGGGATTTTTCCTGTTGCCAGAGAGAAGTCAAAGCCCTTTCGGAGGAAAAAGAATCACTAAAACAGCACCTGGATTCATCCAGTAGTACAGTTGCTATCTTGCAAGATGAGAAAAGCAAACTTCAGCAAGAAGTGGCAGAATCAAAGAAAGAACAGGATGATCTTCTGGTGCTTCTGGCTGACCAGGATCAGAAACTATCAGCACTGAAGATCAAGTTGAAGGATCTTGGTGTACCGGTAAGCGAAAGGATGGGTCCAGTGAGGTCTCAGGTCTGAGCTGAGGCATCTTTTTACAAATAGAGGGCTGCTGAATCTGCCAGAGTTGGTTTCTCAACTTAGATTGGCAGCCAGCAGTAGAAGACAACTGCCTCTTGAAAGAAGAGCTTAGGGATGTTGAGAGGTACCTGCCTAACTCCTGTGAGGAAGAACACTTGTCATGGATGTGTCTGGAATGGTGCCTGACCACAGGCCTGGCCTCGCTGCAGCTTCTGCTGGCTGCCAGCTAGAAAGCAGGTGATGGCCACGTTACAGTCCTCAGGGGTTCCACAGCCAATGCAGGTGACCAGTAGAAACCTTTAGTCTGCCGCTTGAGCGGTGCTGCCAACTGTCAGGGCAGGTTCTTTCAGGAAGCCTTTGTCTTGCTTTCAAAGGGTTGGAGACTAAGAGACGTTAGTGCTCACAACAGCTCTTCCTGAATTTCAGGTTGAAGATGAAGATGACATTGAGTCTGGTGATCAAGGGGATGACGATGAGGATGGTGATGAAGAGGAGCAAGACTAGAATGCTTTTGTGTGTTACCATGAAAAGTAGATTGCATTGTTATTGGGGGAAAAAAAATCTATTATTGGCATACGGAGCAAAACATCTGCTTATGAGGAGCAAATGCTAAATGGAAACCGTGGGACTAGTTTGAAGTTACTGAAGTGTTTGAAAACCCTTCATACTAGTAAAGCAAACAAACAAACAAAAAAATCACTGTTTAAGTTCTCCATGAGTATCCCAAATTGTACTTGTTTAGAAGTTGCTTTAGACACCGTTTAAGGCACAGGGATGACCATGTTTCTGCTGCAGTTCATTGCCACTGACAGAAGTTCTGTGCGTTTGTCTATGGTTTTAACCTTCTCGAACTCTTAACGTAATTAAATACAGAAGTATTTGGTTTAAGATCTGTCAAATGGAATCATTGCTGCTCCTGCCTCTAGGATGGAGCTTGTGTCATCTGTGGCTTCCTCAGAAGAGCAGGGGCGAGGTGGAGGGTGGGGTGGCTGCGGGTGTGGTGGCCACTCTGCCGCCCTCGGGGGCTGGTTCTCGGGGTGCGAATGGACCCGCACAGCGTCCAGTGCCTTGACACCTGCCAGGGCTGCAGTGGAACCACGAGGCTACGCTACTCAACTAAGGTTTCACAGGAACCTGGCAAGAAAGGTAGTGTTCCAGAAGAACCTCTATGGAAAAACAAAGACCAATACACTCTACCTGAAGATCTAATGTGCTACTGAGCAGCATAAAAATAAGTCTTGTTCACTACTTGAGTAAGGAAATGAAAACTACTATGATTTATAACTTATTGGCTCTTGATGAGTGAATAAAAGATAAACTTTTAAAAGAAAAAACAGTACACAATGCATCCATTTGATTTCTTGGTAATAAAAATGGGTATGTCCCCTTGATACTCATTAAATTCTCTTCTCCTGCTTTGATAAAATGTATTTTAATGTACATGTACAACTCCCTCAAACCAGTGGAGGGGGGCAGAGCAAAGTGCAAACAGCCCACGGAGGGGGGCTCTCCTTCCATTCTCCCAGAGCTGCTCCATCAGTTCTTGCATTTTTCAACAATAGAATTCAGTAGCTGCTTCCAGAGAGGTGGTTTTTTTTTTTTTTTTAAATCATCCCTCAATCCAATGGTCATTTGAGTAAGATGGGGAACAAAAGACTTTTTCAAAGTCACCTTGTACACTGTTTAACTTGAAAATTTTGCTAAAGTTTAAGCTCTGCTCTTAAATTCCATCCCCGGACATCTTCCATCCTTGCTCACAGGTACTCCCGTCCCAAAATGGGATTATTACAAAGAGCTGAAGACTTTCAGCTCCTGCTGCATGTGTACAGGCTGGTATTTCTTATCCCTTGAGAAGCGTGTGTGTGACTAGGCCTCTCCTTCAGGCACAATGCAAAGGGGCTCTTTAAGCATGCTGCCTGGAATCTGTTAATCAATACATTTAAATCTGGACTTCATGGGTTTAACTGTCAGCTCCTCTAGTGCTCACATGAGGTTAGACTTGCCTAAGTTAAAATCTGTCATGGCGGTGACGAAAGCAAGCTTTAAACAAAAGTACTTCTGACTGTTCGAAGCCACACGTGCCTTTCAATTTCTCCATTTTTATTCCAACACAGAGCCAAACCTGGGGGTTCCTCGAGGTCAGTGAGAGGTGCTTTGATGTAACCAGCGCTGCCGTGGGCCTTGCTCGGCACGTAACTATCCCCGTGCCATGACGAGTGGCACTTTCATACAAGAGTGGCAAGGACGAGCGAGCTCGCTTTTAGGGGAGTTTAAACGTGCACCGAGTCCTTCAGTCCTTCCCCGGTGTTCTCACCTGAAGAATGGGGAGCTCCCTTCTGCATGTCTTGGGGAGTCAGCTCAAAAAATGCATTTTTTCTGAAGCCGGGTGTAGGTGACAGCTTCAGTCCCCAGGTGCCCTGTGAGCGCTGGCACTGCCAGCCGCTGCTGGCGGGGACCTGCTGACAGTGTCTCCTACCCTACTTACACGAGACAGACCTGCTTATCTACTGCTGTCTGCCTCAACCTCTTCCCCCACGGCTGTCAGCTGTGCCGTGAGGCAGCACTTTGCTTTGGAAGGGTTGGCTCCTTCAGTAGAGAGCAAAGGTGGCAATGGAGAAGGAGCGGTATCAGGAAGCCTCGTGCTTTGTCCCCTATCGACAGCCTGCAGAGCTGGACCAGCAGGGACATCTGCTCGTCCCTCCCCACGTCCCGCTCGGTGACCAGTGACCTTGCAGGCTCTTTGTCTGTTCTACGCACCTTTTACACTGTCCCAAATGATTTTACTTTCTTGTCCTCTTGGTGCCTTTCTGCGAGGTCTCTCAAAAGGCTGCGGGCAGAAATAAACAGATCTAGCTACGTTGTTTTTCAGTGTGCGGTTGTGCCCTAGGAGGCAAGCGTGCCCCTGGAGCAGAGGGAAGGGGAACAGAGACAGGAAGACGGGGAAAAGAAACGAACCTTGTCCTTGCGCTGATGAGATGGAATCACCTGAAAAATAAGCATAACCACGGACTCAATACGTGAAAGCGCAAGGCAGGAGATTGACGGTCTGGCCTGACCTTGACCAGGAGCTGCTCATCTGCCAACCCCCCCGGACAGCAGGGCCACTCCCCAGAGGGGGTATGCAGCCACATTTTCTGGTTGCCACGCTCTGCAGTGCTATGCTTGGGAAATTCTTCCTTTTGGATGCAACTTCACAATGTTTGAAATCGCAAAAAAATGAAGGAAGAGATAACTAGGTGGGGTAGGAAGTTCAGGAGACAAACTGGTTACAAACAGGTTTTAAAGAAGCCTGTTCAAAGCGTTCTTCCCAATTAGAAAACCTGTTTTGTTGATTATTTTATTGCACCACCCTGGTGGTGTATCGAGAGCAGATGTGTCTGGGTTCTAACTGATTCCATGTCAAATGCCTTTCCCCAGGAGGTATTCACTTGACCCTGCATTCTTGGCTGTATCGTGAAAATTCAGATTTAATTCTTTGGAAAGTTTTCCTGTCCCATGTGACTGGGACATCACGTGTGCAGGGTGGTTTTCCTCACTCTGCACAGCATTTGGATCCTTTCCACATAGTCTCCTTGGCGAAGCACGCAGCTGATGCTAGCGAGGTGGTGAAAACATCCTGGATTTCTACCTTGCGTGTCACACATGCTGACACGGATACAGGTGAACAGGCCAAGAGGGGCTGAGCTGCAGCGAGTACCAGGAAGGAAGCGCAGAAGCAAATAGCTCTGACTGTTGTGTGCTAACGGCGGAACACCATAACCCACCTGGAGCCCAGAGCTGCTGCTTCAGGGACATGGCCTAGCAGCAGACTCAGTAGTGTAGGGTTGTGGTTGGACTGGATGATCTTAAAGGTCTTTTCCAACCTAAATGATTCCATGAGTCTTATGCACCATATCCAGACCAGGCAGGGTGGGTCCCTTCACAGACGCCCGCTCAGTGCAAGGGTTCTCAGGAAAGGTCTGGTGCTGCCTGGTCTGAGCACGGGAAGTCTTTGTGACTTCTTTAAGAGGGCTGCTACCTCCTTGTCGCCATCAGTTGTTTGCAAAGGGAAGCCAAAGCAGCCTTACCGGTGTTAGGCAGCCTCTGCCCGCCGCCGCTCTTCTGCAAGCTCCACAACTGCCGAACCCTCTTCCATAGTGTGAAGTTCTTCCTAGAAAACGGAATCGAAACAAAGCCTTTAGCACTGCAGGCAGGCTTAAGAGATCTTGTTTTAATTAACTAGCTGAGTGGGTGACCCCAGCCCCGTGCATTCACGAGCAGAAGGACAGCAGAGGTAAAAACTGCCGCCAAACAGGAGCAGAGTCCCCGTGGCCGGCCGAGCGGGGTGCTTCTCTTCTGCAGCACAACTCTGCTGTGAAAAGAGAAGGGAAACACATTTTCACTTGCTCACCATCCCTCTCAACTGCCATTTAAGGTGGGACTCTGTCACGCTGCTTCCCTCTGCTCCACCATTTGGCACGTTTCTAAAGCACAGCTCCTGCCTGCACGGCACCGTTGTGCATGGACCAAGCAGCCTGGTCGGTGGCAAAAATGGGTGTTGGGAAGAGACCCCTGCGGGTCGAGGTCCCACCGGGCGAGCTGCTGCTGCTCTCCTGCATGCCGAGCCAATTAAACTGATGAGCGAAAACCCACAGTGACTCTGCGTCGCTCGATGGGCACTTGTGGCCCTTACAAACGGCTCTCTGCCCATTTCACAGCCCTGCTGTGATGGTTGTAGGATTTCCCGTACGTATCCAACTCTTTTGCTCCATGAGGCAGGGGCAGAACGTGACGTTCATTTGAAATGACATTTCAGAACCAAGAAATGGGTCTGGACAAGCCTGTGATCACTGCCTACCGCTTACATAAGACACCAATAACCTCATGACACTGTTCGCGGTGAAGAACATCCCGCTGGGAGCAAACTGTGATGCAAGAGACTCACATCCTGAGGCTAATGTGAAGGTCAGGCCAGGGCTGAAAGTACCACTGGTGTCTTGTGTTGCACCTTGAAGCCAAAAATGTCACCACTGGGTAAAGAGGAGACAGTCAGTGACCGCTGCTCGCAGGCACGCGTGTCGCTGGAGCGGGACAACAAAGCCAGCCTGCTTGCTGGAGGGAGATCGGAGGGCTGCTCGAGGAAAGCTGCTGCTCTTCAGGCTGCTGTGTTTACACACGGGAAGATCCTTGAGCAAGCACGTGCTCTGGGGTGAGCGTGACAGAGGGGCCTCCGCCCGACCCTGGTGATGGCTCAGCACCAGGAAAAATGAATTATCTCCAGTTGTCGAGGGGAGCCTGAGGCGCGGGAGGGCTGAGAGCCCCCAGCCCTGCCAGCAGACGCAGCCGTTGCAGCCAGATCCATATCTCCTTCTGACCCAGGGTGCGGAGGCTACGTGACCGACAGGGTGGGAGAGGCGCGTCCCAGCTCGCAGGGCTGTCACCGAGCACACCGGTGGCAGAGTCAGGCCCGTGCTACAGGAACGAGCCATTTCTGATGCTTCTGTTGCTGCGTCTCTGCCTACGCAAGGGAAGAAGAGTCTGACCTTTACGCAAACCCCTGTGTGCCGGGAAGTGTCACCAAGACAGTCAACGGGGCAGGATGGAGACGTGCCTGGCTCTGCAGGCTCTGCCTCATCTAAGACAGTGCGGGGGCACTATGCCCCACATCCTGACAGCATCTGACTTTCACCACCAGTGAGGGGTTCCCAGAGCTTCCCTGACGGCTGCCGAGTTGTCTGGCGCAGCATTCCTCAACACCCTGTCTTACACCAAAGAGCCATGCTGTCCGGCTTGCTCCTCGGCTTCTTGGCTCTCTGCCTGGGCCATGTCTGGCCCAAAGACAGAGCTGGTGCTTAGGCACCTCGGTCGTGCTGGCCCCAGCTTTTCAACAGAGCAGGAGCCAACTTGCAGAAGCACACAAGTCGAAGGAGAAGCTTTGCTGGCACTTGCATGACTCTAAATTTGCTTCTTCAGCTCCCAGTCACCCGCACCTCTCCCTGTGGACAGACCTGCTGCCTGTATCTTAACATATTTCCAGAGGTGTTCCCTGAAAGACCCTTCTGATTCCTCCCGTACCTGACAACCCAGGTTTCAGCCCGGCTGTCTACTCACACCACCTCTTCCAGAATGAAGCGCAGAGTGGCTCAGCTCCCGGCTCCATGAACGGACCAAAGGCAAAGGAGAAACGAGGCTTCCGGGGTGTCCAGAGACACGTCCTGGTCGAAGCTCTCGGTCCAAACCTTCCTGCACCTCATCTGGTGACAGCTTCTCGCTGCTGAGCACGCACAGCAAGATTCAGTCTAAACCGAGCCCAAAGTACAGCCAAATGTTGTCTTCTCCTCATGTCTCAGGACACCAGCGAGCTGGGTGATGCCAGCACGAAGTGGCAGGCTGTACCTCCCCGCCTGCCCTCCTGGGGGCTCTCCTAGCCCACATTTGCTTGCTTTCAGCCCCAAAATGGTGATGCAGAGGATGGGGAGTTTGCTGCAGGCTCCATCGCTCTCCCGGTGGCTTGTCCGTGCGGAGAAGCCGCCCAGGTAATTACCTAGACCTTGTTAATCCTTGGGCACGTCTCTGCAGCCATGGCACAGCGCTCCTGGGGCCTGCTTTGCCAGCACATGTCCTGCCCAGCTCCAGCGTGGCCACCAGAGGTCATGGTGCTCCCACGGAACCAGCCCGAGCTGCAGACCCGAGGACTTGCTCGCCTGGAAGGGTTCTCAAGCTAACGAGACGGTTGGCTTTGGCTTCACACGGCGCTGTAGGGCTAAGAGCTGTAACAGAACTCGCTCTCCTCCTACCGAAATCTACCCAAACCTCTGCCTGAGGTTTCTGGAGTAAAAAATGTCGTGTGGTGAACGCAAAGCTTTATCTGCCCGGAAACGTTGGCATGGCTGAGCTCACCCAGGGCGCGAGTGCTGGAACCTCGTTCAAGGGTTCTAAGCAGTTTTAAAATACAGAAAAACGGGGAAAACACTGAAATGGAAAAAAAAAAAGTGGCAATAAACACAATGCTAACACTTGCACATTTTCAGTGCAAAATGTGTCAACGTCTCTCTCTGCTCACACAAACACCAGGAACCACGGACGGCCCAAAAGGCTTAGATGCAGGGAGTTGTTCCTTTGTTGGGAGGGTTGGCTTTTGGTTTCTTTTCAGGGGAGCATCTCCTGAGAGAGCATCTCTCAGGATGCCTGGTGAAGGAGCACAGGGCTTCTCCAGCCCGTCACGGCCATGCGTGAGGACTGGAACACAGGAGGCTGCCCAGGGTCTGGTTTACCGGAGCTGCTCGTGGTAGGAAGCCGCTGGTTTTGGCCCCGAGCAGGAAGCAAAGGCGGCAGTTTTGGCACCCCGAGGAGACAGCAGCAGGACGCTCTCCATGCAGGTTCCTTCTCCCTGCTCGCTCCAGCGTGGCCACCCCACAGTGACGGGGCTGGTGCAGCAGAGGCAAGGATGGAGTCGCTCTAACCGAGTACTTGTAAGGGAAACTGCTCCTTTGGCAGCAGCCAGGGACGGGGCTGTGTCAGCCCGCCCAGAACGTATGGGCACATGCCAAAGGCACGGTAGAAACACGCCAGGCTCACTCATCACTCCAGGAAATCCGCCTGGGTAAGAACAAACTTTCTCTATTATTTTTTAAATCTCTCAGACACCTACACTCCACTTTTTGTCATAAGCCGTCTGGAGCTGATCTCATCTCGCACGCTATGCACTCCAGTGGGAAGGAAGGGGGTGATGGTCGGGACCTGGCACAAGGCTTCCACCCTGAGTGGGCGCCCATTACTCCCTCCTCTTCCTGGCAGGGCCCAGCTTACCCGCTCCTCAAAGGACTTGTACACACGTGTGTAGCTGCGGGCTGCCGGGCCGGGGCTTGGCCCGGGCTCTGAGGGACCTGAGCGGCTGCGAGGTTTGCCACCTCCTGGGCAGCCCCAGCAGGTCTGCTTTCCTCCTGCAACCGCTATGGGCCAAGAGCAACTGCGGCTTCTGGCTCTACATTTCTGCTCTGTTGTATGAGAAGGGTAACAAGGGCTTTTCATCTAGTTAGCGGCAGCTTTTCTCTGCATGTGAATGCACGTCCAAGGGGAATGGGGTCAACAAAGCCCCTCGTTCCCTGTCCCACTTCCACAGGGTGTCCTGCCCGCTGGGTGACCGAGGGGGCTCAAAGACGTGGCTGTGACACTGCACACGTGGCCGTGACACTGCACACGTGGCCTCGCTTCGTGTCTCTGTGCAGCCTCGAGGACTCTGTGTTACTGTTCCCTGAACGACGGATGCTACCGAGCAGTCCCACCAGCAGTGCCGTGTCTCTCTGGCTATGGCTGCGTCGCTGGCCTTGAAGGGCTACCCCAAAGACAGCAAGTGGCACAACGTGCACGTGTTTATTGTGTCCTTTGCAAGCCCACAGCAGCAGCCGGACTTAGGTCAGCTATGTCAAGACACCAGACAGCTTCAAAAAGATGCCCTTTGTGCAAAGCCGTGCTCTGGATGTACACTGGTTGCATCATCTGTAGATGTTGCTGACTGGGCCGTCTCAAGAGCAGCACTCCTCCTGTGTGCACAGCAAGCGTGCGAGTGGCCGAGCTGGGCCCAGCGCGGTGGTGAACTGCTCTGATGTGATTACGGTGGGGCTTGAGACAATTTCCTGGTGAAGGTTCGCATACGCTTGAGTCATGCCTGCCCTTTGCTCTGGAAACCTCCGGCTCTGACCTCAGCAAACAGCAGAAAAGACCAAGTGAGAAATTCCCTCCCATTTCTGCTTTTACCCTTGAAATGTAGCTTTCAGAATGGGGCTGGATCTACAGTATTTTTCCTCAGCCTCCAACTCCTGGTGGAATGTTCCTGGTGATGCTCCCAGCCCCTCATCACAGGATTGCACCGACTTGTGATAGAGCAGATAACGTGACCGTTATTCTTTCTTCCCTGTCCCTTCATGGTATTCAACAGGACATTAGTCAAAACAGTTGCTTCCAGGAACCTGCCGTTTCAGAAATGACCTATCTACGACACAATCTTGCATCCTTCTAGGCCCCAAAGAAACAGCCGAGTCCTGGGCTCCTCAGGGAAGAAGCAGAGGGAGGGAAGTGCCCGTTTCAAATGGCCTCTCTCTTAGAAGGTCTCAAACCGTGCAGGTGCCACGCGCGCTTTCCACCGCAGCCCCTTAGGTCCACTTCCCTCGGACACTGGCGAGCGCAGAGCAAAACAGTTCCAACCCTTCGTCTCTTTGTCCAAAGAACAGGAGATAGCATGAGAGAGAGGGCTGCTGGTGTGATGGAAAAGCCACCCAAAGGGTTTGAGAAATGGGGACCACCTTGCACTGTGGCCTAAAACCAATGTCACTCCCATGGGCTGTGCACGGCCCCTTGCTGCCCAGCCCTTCCAACACCTCATCCGGAGAAGAGAACAGGAGAGGTCCCGCCTGCGCAGTGTTTTCTGAATCAGAGCAGAAGGCAAATTAGGGAGGAAGGAGGTGGCTCCACAAGCTGGGTTCTTGTAACACCTTGGAAGACAGTCAGCAAGCCGGAGCAACGCGCAGCAGCCAGTGCCCGAGTGTGCCTGGCGGAGGACCAAGCGGGCGAAGACAAGCTCTGTCTACTGAGTAAACGGAGAGCAATCTCCTGTGAGGTCTTGGCAGCAGGAGGTATTCTGTAAAATCCCAACTTCTGCTGCGGTGTTTGCTTTGTGTGGAGCTGGGCTCTGTCCCATCGCCGTCGGCGGCGGGGGGGCTGCTCGGTTGGGGTGAACAAAGGCACTCGGGAACCCCGGGCGGCTCGGACAGATCCCGGCCCTCCCGCTGCCTTTGCACGTACAGGCACCCAGACATCCTTCCCACGCCACGCCGACCTCGGCGGCGAGAGCTGGTCTTTGACTCAACCGTGCCCCCACTGCCCCAGCCCTGAAGGGTGGAGGATTTCTGTAGAAACTTCCAGCCACCGCAGGACAGAGACTGACAGGTAACGCGGCTTCACGCCAACATCCTGCACAGGACGCTGTCTGCGACAGCCTTCCAGCTCCTCTCTCTGCTAGCAGAAAAGTCATGGCAAGGGGGGCCTCGGAGAAGCATTTTCTTATCTTTAACATCACATGAAGTTTTGAACGGGGCTCCTGAAGATGTGGAGCTTGAAAAGGACCTCGTTTGAATCCATGCCAATGGCATATTTATGATTCAGGGCTGAACCGTGTCCTGGAGATGGATTTATGGCATGTGACGGAAACACTGCACCCCAGAGATGGATTTTGCATGAGTGTGGATACACACACCCATGGCTGTGCCTTTAAACCGCCTGGGACTCTAATTAGAAGTTATTGCCATGGCTGCGGGTCAAAGGAAACATCTCCCGGTGCCTCAGAGATCCTCCTCAGCTGGCATCGGCCGGGTGGGGGCCCCTCCCTGTCATCTCAGGAACTCTGCGCCGATGGGGGATGCTCTTCAGTATCCGCCTGGAAAGAGAGATGCTGCGGCGCAGGGGTTAACGGCACCCAGGACATCCCTGGGGACCATGGACACGTCCGGGCCACAGCGAAACCCACAGCTTCCGAGGAAAAGTTCTCCTTTACCTGACAAGCCCGTGCCTTCGTATTTGGCAAAACCGCAAAGATCTTTATTGTGGCATGAAACGTGAAAAGAAACTATAGCAAGAGTGCATGTCAACGCTACCTCTGGATGCAGAAATATTTTAACCCGGTGGATTGTTCAGCCACTCAAAGAAACACACTTGCAGGAAATAAAGATTAGGGCTTGGATTTGGCAAATACGTTTGGCTGAGTCATGGACTCAGCCTGAGTCAAGGGGTGGCATTTTTCATTTTTGTTTCATTTTGTTTTCACATCGTTTCATTTCTTTACAAGGAAACCCTTTGGATTTTTTTTCCTTTTTAAATGTGTTTGTGGTGAAAACAGCTAACGTTAGATGCTGGAAAAGGCATTGTTTTGGCCAAGACCAAACAGAATACACACCGACTAGGGCACCCACACATCCTGGCAGGTTTTGGTTCCTTGGTTGTGCTCGGGAAAAGCCTTCCAGCTTCATTTGAGGCAGCTTCACGTGGAGACTGGGAAGATTTCCCGAGTGTTACTTTCTATTTGGGAGGGCAGAGAGTGCTTTTTAGAGTCCGCGGAAAGAACGCAAGGCTTTGCACAGCCCATTGGGAAACGAACAAGGATAGCTTGGAAGCTATGGCTCGCCTCCTTTCGATTTGGTTTCCATTTCTATACTCTGCAGGTGATTTCTGGAGGAACCAACCTGCGCAAGCCCTCTGGCTCACGGCAGGCAGAGGAAGGCAGCACACGCTCGGCTGCCAGGCTGAGTTCCGCCAGCTGCAGAAGTCAGGGCTCACTCCCCAGGTCGTAAAATTAAAAATGAGTTAAACACCCAGCAGGCGTTAATGGAAAGCACCAACCCCCTGCCCGGCAAACCGCAAGCCTTGGAAGAGGTACAAACTAAACGCAGACAGGAAATCCCCCAGCCAGCCAGGACCTGGAAGTTGTCTGCACCTGAAGGAGAAGTAACTGGAGATGGTTTACTTTAGGTTGATTATTTGCAAATGACTGAATGGGAGTGACGTTCATTCCCTTAGTTCTACAGTAACGTTATCAAATGAGTGAAAAATCAGCCCTTGCTATCTCCCTTGGCCAGCTTGCTCTAACTGGTAGGTTCTGTCCTCTCTCAAGACCTCCTGATCTCCTTGAGTCAATGGCGCTTCATAATGATGCTGGTGTCAAAGGAGCCCTTCTGCCAGCCAGTATCTCTACAGAGCTGGGTCACGGTCTCAGGGCATTCAGGGCTGGCCCCGGGGATGAGGAGAGGGAATTTTGTCCATGAGCTGCAGGGAAGGCTGAATTTCTTGGCAGAACCAGGCTGAGCTGTTTCCTCAAGGACTGCTGCTTGCATAAAAAGCCTTTCCTCCCATCTTTACTATTCCTTCACAGACACCCAAAAGCTGACAGAGATTACGGGGCGACAGATAGATGTGCGGGTTTTACAGGGAAGGCAAACCGGTCGTAAACATGGCCAATACTCACCCGGAGGAAGCTGGCTGGGACAACTGTCCCGTGCTTTTCCCCCTGTCATCCCGCTTCACCCAGCCTGAAGCTTTGCTAGAGTAACACATCTTTTCTGACATCCACCCACTCCTACGCGTAGTCCATCTTTCCCTTCCCTCGTTGGTTCAGACTGGCCCCAGCTAACTCTACACGTATTTATGTCGCAGAAACAATCAACCACTTACGTCTTCTGGTTTATGGACGTTCTGCCATCCGGCACCTGGCTCCATGACAGCGGTTGTAGGTCGTGACCTCCCTGTCCTCCTGGAGACTCTGCTATGGCTCCCACCTCCGTGCCTCGGTGCCAGCAGCCACGAGTCAGGCCCTGCAAGAGAACAGGGAAGGACCGTGTCTCTACAAGGCCAGTTACTCCTTTCCCTTTCCAGGTATGCCTTTGTTGGGAAACGGGAACTCGCTTTAACTGCCTGCTGACAAAGATGGACAGGGCTGGGTGAAGTTCGGAGCTGCTGCTACAGAAGGGACATAAAACTGATCGAAGGACACCAAGTGTACGCATCTGCACGGGTCATTTTTGGGGCACAGAAACCACTCACTGTGAATAAAGGGAAAGGAATAATCCAAGGCCTCCGAAGAGGCCGTGCTGGTGACGAGGTATGTTCCTACAAGAGCTATGAGCTTGGTCTCGTTATCTAATCCTCAGTGTACCAAGGGAGCATATTTACATTGCAAAGCGTTCCTCATGTATTGATGAGTCTACGTGAGGCAAGCAGTAAGTTTTTTTAAAGTTTTCCAAATGAACTTCAAAGCAGGAGCACTTCCTGCTGGTGGGAAGGGCTGGCTAGGAGCAGGAGCGCCGAATGCCACCTGCTTCCTTCCTGCCACAGGGCCCTCCCCTCGAGGCTCGAGGCCAAAACCCAAACCAGCCCAGTCTAACTGTAGACCCAGGATAATTACAGAAACACGCATCTTTTGGAAACGTGATTGACCCTTTGGAACCGGCACACAGGGAAGGTGAAATCAAGAAAAGCAAGAACGCTTTGCAAATATTTGGGCAATTTCCTCTTGGCACATAATTCGTGACCTAAAAACGGGCGTTCCTCACAGCCCTCCACGCGGCTACAGGTTACCTAAACGATTTACAGATGCCGTGATGCTTTCCGCAATCACGGCGGTGATACGTGGATCAACCAACCGGGACGTAACTCTTGCTGCTGCCATCTGGAGCTATGCGTCTCGTGACCTACCAACTCCTCGCAGTTGCTGTGGGCAAACTTTATCAGCTCCATCTATTGCAGCCTTCGAAGAGGTCCCTCCCTAGCGCAGGAGATGCTTGAGAAACGGAGGACAGCAGGCATGCGATGTTGTGTCATCGGCCCTTGATGAGGGGGTGAGGGAGGGCTGTCTCGGCTGTACTTTTCCACTCGCTTTCCTCCCAGGGAGCTGATAACCGGGCTGTTGCGACACGCATGAGCTTTACTGAGGCTGATCCTTGCAGAGGCAGAGGTCAGATTTGGCTGGGAATACCTCAGCGCTTTGGGGATGCAAATGCAAAGTGAGTTATTGGCAGGTAGGAGAGATCTCAGATGTTCCGTCCTTCCGGAAAGCACCCGCAGTTGAATTGGAACGGACCTAGACAACACAAATCCAATGATCTGTGCTAACGGTCTCTGGAGATGTCAGAAAGACACGAGGGTTGAGGTCTGTGGAGCCTCTTTTCATTCAGCAGTGGCTTTCCAGCGTTTCCCACGGCAAGATAGGAGGAAAGCTCCAGAGCTGGCAGTTTCCCACAGGACGGGAATCCTACAGCACTCCAGCTTTCTGTTTTGACAAGGCAATTGCTTTGTTGCCATAACGTTGGCGTGTTTCATTTTGACAACGGTGAAAATAGTTGTCTGCAAAAGGTAGTAATGATATATTCTGTCTGAGATGTGAGACAGTACCAGGCATAACTGTGAAAAGCAAACTGTAACACAAAGAAATTAAGGAAAATTACAGCCTTGGGAGGTAGGATGAGGGAAGGACGAGCTAGTCACATTTTGATCCAAGGCAAAAGAAACCTGGAAAAGGCTCTTTGAGGTTGTATCACCGCTGTAACAGTGAGAATGAACTTGGAACTTTCAGCATGGACCTGCTGCTCGTGAAATCCTGCCCTTTCAAAGTCTCTATTCCCATCTAAGCCTCTTCTATAGTTGTACTAACAAAAACTTACATATACAAGGGGGGAATTCCCCCTTCTCCCACCTAAGAAACTCTGTGACATACAAGCAAAGAGCCTCCAACAGAGCATCTGAACCAAACCTCACCAAGTGGCCTGTTTCTCCAAAACTACGCTTCCCGTGAATATTTTCTCCTCGCATTTCCTGTGTGCTACTTGTTACTTGTGTCAGTCAAATCCCCATGTGGCAACCGCTAACACACACAATCCGACTCTAACTGCCCAGGAGCAAGCGAGGCTGCACGGACGAGGAGGACAAGTAAGTGGAAATGGGAATGACTGATACGGCAAAGAGCAAACTGATAAAAGCAATAAAAAGCCCTCTCCCTTCTTGATTGGCATGGACTACACCGGTGAATTGGCCTTTAACGCGGGGGACAGAGACCTGCTCTAGGAAGGCTTCTTTAGAAGAGCAGAGGGCACGGCGTTCGGGCTGATGCGGTAGAGACTAAGGGACATCTGCCTCAGTGCCTCTGGTGTGGTTCCTGCTGCTGGCAGAAGAGGGAAAGAGCGGTGGGTTCACATGGAACCAAGACACTAACTTAAGGTGGGTGAGATGTCGCACACCGAACTCTCGGAAGGCAGTGGGGTCTGGCCTCCACGACCACCTCCGCGTTAAAACTCCCCCTCCCTTCCCACAGGAGACAACTGGGTCCAAATCCTCTTTTCCACCCTGGGTACAAGCCGCCACCATGCTCTGCACATCTTTCTTTTGGATGTCCTTGAGAGATCCAGGGACCAGTGTCTGGTGCCAGCCCTGCAGACTCCTCACAGATGTGAACCAGCCTCTCAGCAGTCCATGCCACCGTCCTTGTGGATGGTTCCTCCTAATGCTGGCTGTTTCCAGAGGCGGTGTTGGCACCCAGTTTGCACCAGCCAGATCCCAGTGCTGGCTCCTCTATAAAGATGCTTTGGAGTCCTGATTTTAGTTAGGACCTAACTCCAGCCCCCAGAGTAAGGGTTGCCTGTCCGCTCAAGGACGGCAGCATTTCTGAAGTACCTCCTCTCTCTCCTGTCCCCAGGATGTTGGAGGCTTCTGTTGTCATCCTCACTCCCAATGATTTCCCTTCTCCCTTTTTCACGAAGCAGCAACTTCTTCCCCGCATCGGCGCATCCTCTGCAGCCCGCAGGCAGCATCAAAGTGCGCGAGGGCAAGCTGCGGCGTGCCGGGCGGGAATGCCGTCGCAGCGGGAGGCTCGCAGGCCGGACGCGGCTGGCGGAGGCAGGGAGCTGCAGAAGATAACCATGCACCTGTTTTCTTGAAGGCGTGTTTGCATCGAGGATCAGATCCTGTCTTACTCTGCGAAAACCGTAAAGCGGAGTGGCTTTTCTGGAACGGCTCCTGAATGGGCTTGTCCAAACAGCAGCAGGGGAACATCAAAAGGCGCAGCGATCACCCGCAGATAAGCACCCGAGCTGTCTGATCCTGAGCTACCCCCAGGCTTGGCTGAGCACTTTGCCAGCCCCTGGTGAGCTCTCTCCAGAGCTCTCCCTGACCCCAGAGCCTCCTACCACGGCGATGGCTTCAGACACATGGCAAAGGGCTAACCGCCTGCGGTCAGGAAGGTCCAATACCCAAAGAAGGGTCACTTGTGGGATAACCCCCAGCGTGAAGCCCTTTGAGCAGAGGACGGCAGGGGAAGGCAGGCTTGGGTCAGCGCTGGAGCAAGCGAGTCCCCGCTGCAGTGACCCAGCCACAGTGGGAAGTGTCTCTGCATCAACCACCTTCCAGTAATTATAGCAACAGCTGACTCAAGATCAAAGTGCGTTTGCGAATGATGTGGCGAAGAAAATCTATGTAAATCTGAGCTTCTTTATCTCTGGATCTGTCTTTAATGCTGACTTCTGGCCGGCTTTAACCTGCCCTGGGAAAACATCTCGGCTTCCAGTGCCGCAGCGCCGCTCTGGACAGACCCCGAGAGCCGCCTGGCCTCCTCCACGCTCCCCTCCCACCGCACCAGTGCTGCGGCTCGCACGGCGGCCCTGGGCCAGCAACCTCTTGTCTCTGGGGCCCGGTCCCCAGAGTTTTTCTCACGGCAGAAGGGCACGTTTGCTGTCACAGGGAGCCAACAGAGCCAGGTGCCCGGTGCTTTGCGCCGACATGCCGAGGTGCTGCTGGTGCTTGGTGCTTCCAGGGTCTGCCCCCTCCCATTATCAGCACCCCAGTGGGCAGCTGCTCCTCCACGGGCCATAACCCAGGCGCTCCAGAGATGGTTTCTGATCCACCTTCTCCCAGCCTGGCCCAGCCATAAGGGTAGACTCCAAGGAGGGTTTGACAGGAAGGCCCCTTGATTCAGGGTGACACAGGTAACAGCTGGTGGCCGACCAGCACATGGAGAAGGTGCCCTCTGAATATATCCCAGGACTGCCGTTCACCTAGGTTGGATCTGTTTCATCTTCTTTCTGTCACGTATCCTCCTATCAGCTCCTATCCTGTGTTTATCCTCTATTTTCTCATTAGTTAATTACTTTGCCCACGATGCTAAGCTCCAGTCCTCACCCACACCAGGTGTTCTCTTTGTGCCATCGATCTGCAAGCGCTCCATCGGGATGGCTCCTCTCTGCACGGCCTAACAGACCCTTCCAAGCCCTCGAATGCACTGCAACTCCTTAGCCTAGTTGCCAGCAGTTTCACGGCCTTGCTTTCAGCTCCTTTTCGTTTGCACTGCTGCCACTAAATGCTTGTTTTCCCTTCTTCATCTTTTTAACGTGGTTTTTGCCTATCACCCCCTGCACATGAGGAGCAAGAGAATTCTTGGTGTCAGCTTAAAACACAACACAGGATAAAATCTTGCTAATGAGAACCTTCTGCGTCCTTGCCCATGTCACCTCAGAGCCCACCAGGAGCTTGGTCCCAAACGCCACTTGCTTGGGCTGCCCTGCAGGGAACAGAGTCAATGCCTTCTACGGCCACGGTGAGAAGGGACCGTGATGATCACCAGTTTGACTGGCTTTGTCGCTTCTGTCATGGATATCCACCTCATGCTGCAGTGTGTAGTGGATGGCTGGTTCTCCAACAGAGGTTAGAGGGAACGAGGCAGGGAGAGGCTTTCTAAATGTGGGAAACAAAGAGAAAAGTTCCTCCACGTGCTGGTCTCTCGTTGGCCTCACGCGGGCTCCAGACATCTGTCCTGCACAAGCAGCAGAGTGTGGAGAGAAGGCCAGGGTGGCTAGGGGCTAGGTGGAGGGAATGAATCCTGACCAAGAAAGCATTCCCCAGATGTCCCTGAGACAGGCTTGATCGCTCTCGGTGATCTCTGCTGCTTTCAGTTCCTCTTTTAATTCCAAAGGCGTCCCCACAGCCAGCGCACCGTTGCCACGTGGCCAGGGTGACCACATTGGGTAAAGTTTAGAGTTGCCACCTGGGACGAGGGACCGATGCTATCTCTACACAGGACTTCCCAAATCCCATCAATCACCTAGATTTTTCACTGCTTATGCTGAGATGCCGTGTTGCTCCTACGTGCTTATTTCTCAAGAGAGTAGAGAGCCTTAATTACTGGGTTGCAAAGCTCCCGAGGGTCTTATGAAAACTGAACTGGAAGAGGGAAGTATCATGACGTACCGGGACTCCTTAAACCGTGATAGGTTCCTCTCTGGTATTCTGCTGTAATCCAGGGGAAGCGTGTCCCCAAAACCAGCCGCCCAACCAACGTGCATGTGTTCTGGTTGCTATCATCAAAGTCTACAAGATGAACAGGCAATTCATTATCGTTTCGGGTAGCGCTTTGAATGTTATCATTTGAGCTTCCTACAAGCTTAATCTCTCTGTCCCCGGGATCACATCTTCCTGATGAGGAACAATTAGAGTATCCTGTGGTGAGACACTGGAGTATTATTAACGAAACTTGTGCTGCCCTGGAGTTTTAACTGACTCAAGCATTTAAACGCACACCAGACTTAGAACACGTGGGCACTCTCATTCCCGCCACAGGAGCTACCAGTGCTTTTCACACAATGCCGAGAAGTGTTAACTGTTACAAACCTGTCTGAGCATTTATTGACCTTAGTTCCTCACACTTCCTCCTCAAAATCCCTCATCAGAAAGCACCGAGCACTTAATGCGCCCTTGAAACTAAGCAGGGCTTTAACCACGTCTTTCTTTTCCTCGAGTCTTGCAGGAAGAAATGTCTGGATGCTGTCAGTGCAACAGCTGTCTGTGGCTTTTTGCTTGTCTCTGAGCCACATTCACATTTTTTGGTCAAAATTTTCAAGACAGGAGCCATGCTTTGACACTTGCAGAACGAACTTAACTCTCAGGACGCTTTGACGGTGGCCCTTGGGGGTAAGATGCTAGAGTCAAGCTGTACACACGCTTACAGCTGAGATGAAGTGCTCCAACAGCTCACGTGCTAGGGACAAAGTGGGGACCCCGTTACAAAGACAACACAGCTGAGGGTTTTCCCCGTGGCTACCAGTGAAGAGCCCTTTGAGTAAGTCACGTCTGCCGTCCTGCTAAACGTCATGAGCCAGGAATGCAGCTACTGCTCAGGCGGTAGCCAGCTGGCCACAGCAGCTGCAGGTGTGTGTCTCTTTATTTGTTTATGTATGTAAATCGAGTCCAAAGTCTCAAAGGATTAAGTCATGCGATGCAAGGCGTGTGACAGAGCAGTTAAGAAATAGCGAAGGGCAGACAAGGGTGACAGGAGGAAAGCATTTCCAGGTGGCAGCTGGGAGCTGAACCGTGTTGGAATTGGGTAACCTGGATTTAGGGGAGAGGTTGGAAAGGAAGGGTGTAGCACCGGGAGAGGAGCTCTTCCTTTTTTTCCTCTGGAAAGAGCCCCAATCCTCAGGCTCAGGCTCAGGCCCTGACTGTTGTTTTACACCCACAACTGCAGGGCTGATGGGTGCCCACCGACCTCCTCGGAGAGGGGCTGCACTGACGCGCAGAGAAGCCAGACAGTAGCGGGGTCGGCCGCAGATTTTGGGACGTGCTCCTGGCACAAGCAGCAGCCTCCTCCTCCTCTCCTCTCCTCTCCGGGCACAAGCGATGAGGTGCTAGCGGCTGGATGAACTGCCCTTCCCGGTGCACATCCTCGTTCCCACGGGGCAGCGCTAACAGCTTTTGGCCCTAAGTGCCCCGGTCCTTAGGTGCCAGAGAAGTTACTCAGCTTGTCCCAGGAGTTTAGAAGAGGAGAACGAAACGGGCTCGTGGCTGGGCCGCGGCCTGCGGGACTCACGCTGGAGCAGGCGGGAAGCCTTCCGCAGAGTGGAAAATGCCCGCTTTGACGGCAGCCGGATCCGAACCCCTAATTACCACAACCATCACATGTCTGACTCGCAGGCGAGTGCGCAAACAAACGACTGGCCCATGCGCTGATTGTGCTTCACATCTAACGCTCCTGGGTCCTGGCCTTTTAAACAAAGACACAAACCCCTGTTTTTAGCAACACTGGTGTGATCCTTGTGGCGATGAGGAGGAAGTTCTGCACGGACCTCAGGAGGGCTAGACTGTACCTCACACACACCAGCCCAGTGCCAGACATCAAATGATGTTGTTCCCAGGCAGTCGACTGATGTTATCACCGCTTCTTTGAGTGGCTGGAAAGAACAAGATCCTACAATGACAAACCACAACGTTTGTTGTGGTACATAGACAAGTGAAGAAAAAAAAGAAAGAGCACATCACGGCAGACAGACCTAAAATAGCGAGAAAACGAAGCCTAGAGAGAACCGCACCGCTACAAATGAGCCACGATACATAAAGCTCTAAATCAGCACCACGTGTGCTAAGCTTTGAGGCAAACGATTCCAGAGAAAAATGAAAACCTTATTTGAAATCAATGGATATTGCTACTTCAGAGTTTCTTGCTGTTTATAGCACTGCCACAGCCAGTAACTGTCACAACTCCACTGACTGTTGGCTTTGTAGACATGAAGTATTTGCGTTTGTGCGGGGAGTATTTTTCTTTTAGGTATAAGGCTAACACAAAACCAGCACGAAGGAATAGAAATAAGCAGGGTGTGAAATTTTACAAGCTATTGTGGCTTGTTTGGTTTGGTTTTTTTTTGAAGGGACTTCCAAGCGATTCAGCTCAGGTTCACCAAATCCCATGAGTTCCTGAGACCATAATAAATCGGGAAGGTGGACGTGGACCAAAGCGGTGCCTCAGATCAGTTGAACAGAGCGAGAAGCGTGCAGGCACTCAGCAGCGATGCCCGCGGGTGTTCTGCTGTGGCCCTTCGGTAAGGGATGCTGGGCCAGGACAACTAAGGGGGTTAAACTGGAGTGTGATAAATGAATTCACAGGATTCTATAAAGCGTTTCTCTGCATGCCAGCGGCTGGACGTGATGCATTAGGCGTTACTTTCCAGACCTGTGCTCTGACACGAAGCCTGAAATACTTGTTAAAATAAAAGTGCTCCCCGACTTCACTGTGCTCAAATGTGGCACAGGGGGGAAAAGAACCAGACTGTATTTGAAGTTTACTCATGATGTATTTACACTAACACCACAATTTACATACAGAGCATTGACGTATGTAGATGTTGACCTAAATGCTGAGGTTTGATTGAAGGCGTTTGCTCCAACAAGCCCTATTAGTCTGGCCGTTTCCTCGCTGGACACCCTTGGCAGCTCTCCCCTAGAAGGGCAGCCACTCCAGATACAGAAAGACGCCAAGAGGGTTGAGCAACACGGCCCGTAGACTTCTCTGCCCTGTCATCACAAGGCCGCACGCTTTCATTCAATGACCAAGTTCTAATGTACGTGTGGCACTTTGGCCGGGTTGTCTGCTGGCTTCTGCAGAGCTGTTAGACAGCGGGGGGACGTATTTTTTCCATCGGTGCTGTTTGTGTGTCCTTCCGCTGCGAACTCCCCCAACTCCTCGGTGTCAAAACACCCGGCAGCGCTGTCGCGTCGGTCCTGCTTGTTTGTCCTGTTACCCCGAGTGCCGTGGCGGGTGGGAATTTGGCCGGCCCTGGGGAAGGCAGCCACATCAAACGGCGGCGCTCCGAGTCGCATCGGGATCGTGCTGCCTGTTTACTGCCTGCTGGGATTCAGGTAGGTCGGGGGTTTGGGCTCAGCTCGCTTGGGGAAGATGATCCTCTAGGAAGATGTCGCTGCAGTGATGGGAACGACGGGGAGGATCTCCATAAACAACGCGGGGTTAACGTGGGGAGCACAGTGATTCTGGAGCAACGCCGCCAGTGTAGATGATGGCCCAGCCCCACTGGTACCAGTCACACAGGAGTAGAAGTCAGCTTTAAGCTTGCGGCAAGGAACATCACGTAACCACACAGAAGTGAAGTTCTGCATCCACACTGACATCACCAGGTCCGGCTGCCCTCTTTCCACGGTTATCAGAAGGCCCACAAACCCAACCAGCTCAGCTGCAGCCCCTGCCTACTGTACGGCCTCGCATAAAGCAACTTTATCAGCACCTGCAAATCCAGTTCAGTCCCTGGAAAAACGTGAGAGGAGCTGTGGTACAGACCATACGTCAGGGTGGAGACTCTTCTCCCAAAACCAGCTGCAATTGTTTGTTGTGTAATGGTGCCAGTCAAGTTTTGTAACTCCCTCACGTACTGGGAGGATTCACTTGATCACCAGAGTAATTTCACTTTCTGGCATCTATCATCCATCAGAAATTCCAGGCCAGAGCTTTAAAAAGCAACTAGTGACATAGGATCTCATGACTGCCAAACCTTTAGCTGGAGGTATCTCAGCAGGCGTGCACAATCCTCCTCCTGAAACCTCCTCCTCACAACAGGCATCACAGCCGCGGGTCGCTCAGAAAGCCCTGCGCTGCCACGCGGAGCTAACGCTTGCCCGAGATGAGTCACAAAAGCTCCTTCTGAAACAAAATGTCACCTCTAAGCCCCGAGGTGAAGGTCCCTGCCCAGGACTTCAGGGAGCACGTGCATCCTTCCCTCAGCTATGGGACCACCTACAACTTTTGGGTCAACCAGCTGGCTGATACTTGAGGGGGCACGCAGACACGAGGCAGGGCCAAGCACAGAGGGTCTGACGGAAGCTGCACAAGCCTGTGCTGCTCTTGCAGCTTCCTCTAGATGTGGTGGCCCCAGGCTGGGTTTGCTGCTCAGCCTCGGGCGATCTGAGCGCAGTAACGCGCAGGGCTTGCGCTGGACTATTTGGTGGCCCGGTACTCCTGCACAACTTGCACCAAACCAGCCTGTTGATACCTGGAGCTGGTTCTGGCTTGGGCACGCTTTGGACAAGACTGGGCTTTCTCTGTGAGACCCTGCAGATGACTCCTGAAGGGAACCTGAGACCTCTCCATCCAGCAAGACTGACCCTATTTGGGTGATGCTGCATCCAGGGAAGTGAAGTGAATCCAGGGAAGCTTGGCAACCGGATCTTACAGCTAAAGGTCTTCAGTTAAGCCATAAAAAAGCATCCTACCTTCCCTGAACCCATCTTGAACTTTGCCCTACACCAATCCCTAGCAAAATGGTACCTGCATTTGTTCCACCCAGGCATACAATCAAATGGTGACTCACTGTCACATATTCTTATGCACGCATTTATTGCCCAGATAACTCTCCATTAAGCTAACGAGTCATTCTTTTACGCCCACCAAATGCATAGCTGGGACCGTGTTGCTTTCTGCTGCTCATGAATTAGGAGAACAGACCAAGCCTTGATCCAGAAAGTGTGTCTCCTCTAGAGAAGCTCTTCAGAGGACACACAGTTGGCATTGTGACCTCTCCACAGAGTCCCATTTAGCACACTTGGTGAAAGCAGGGGTAGGCTTTTCCTGCACATCTCACTCTGAACCTGTTGTTCAAAGGCAACCGGACCTGGGGTGGAGCAGAGAGGAGAGTTAAACCAGACCACAGCCTCACACTGACCTTTCCTCCCACCAGACCAGCGGGTGCCCTCAGCCAGTGAGCTGACAGCTGCTTCAGTCAACAGCCAACCGGTTCAACTTCCTAAGGCTTATCGAATTATTTGCATGAACACTGTGATCGGAGCAAGAAAGAAGGATGGGCCTGAGCTTTAGAAAGGCTTTCTCCTACAGTTTTCTTATCTTCACTCCTCTCTGTCCATGTGCTGCCTGCAAAGACTTGCTCCCCAGGGACTGATGATCCCAGGATTCCTCCAGAGCGCTGCCTAGAGCTGGAGCCTGTGTGCTCTTTGAGCTGAGCTTGCACTGACAGTTCCTACTCGGTGGAGGCACTGGCGGGGGGGGCTTGTTCTTTCTGCAATGAGCTGGCTTCAATGACATAGACACAAACATCATATCCTTGAGATCCCCAATGTGTGTCTGAACTTGGCCTGCTGGAGGGGAACTGAGGGAGACACGTGTTGCACAACAGCCAAGACTCACTTCCTTAGGAAAATAAGCTGAAGATACCGCGCCGTGATGCGGCAGAGCGCTGGGCCTCCGGCAGGCTGTCCAGCCCTTGTGCCCCTGACAGCTGCTTGCTCCTTGCACTGGGACTCGCTGCACAACAATCCACACAGAGAAACAAAGGGCATTCCCAGCCCGCGGCTCCCTCTGGTCAGCTCGGGTTTGGACCAGGGGAGACTGCTTTTAGAGGTCTTTTTTTAGAGGGCAAACCCATCCCTATGCGCATGTAATCAAGCAGCTCCGTGGCTCCTCTCCGGCTCTGGAAGTCCAGGCTCCTCGCTGGACAGTCATAGCTTTTGCAAACATCCTTTGTTCCTTTCTCTAAATGATTTTTAAAACGCTGAGCTCCTCTTGCTGGAAGCTTTTGCTAGTTCCTGGAACTTGCAGAGAATCCCAGGCCTATCATCTCTGCTAAGAAAAAAAGCTCTTCTCGCGTCTGCTCTGAAGGGGAAGGATGTCGTACTGACCAATATTGAGTAAGAAATGTACTCTCCCCGTTTCAGGGGCAGTTATTGGAATGTGCTTGGTATTCACATGATAACTGACGTCTGGAGGGACCTGCTGAGTGATGTCTTGAATCACGCTTTGACCAAGTGATGTGTTTGGAGTTTCTGCAGGCAGTACCTTGCTATCATTCCCTTTTCAGTGCTGTCACTCACAGCTCTGCAGCCTTGCCTCCGTCAGCTCGTAGCCTGGCTAGACTCCCATCCAACTAAGCCTAAACCCCATCTGGACTTACTCGATCACTGATCAAAAGCAGGCATTGGAAAAAAACAGGAAAACAAACTTGTCCTGAACAAGTTCGCTTAATACAAACAGCAACAGGATGTTTTCCCCCCGTGGATGTCAGCTGAAGAGCCAGACCCTTCGAGCTGCCCGTAGAGCCGGGCTTTGCACAGGCCACCATGTGCTTCTTGGGGTGTTGGCTTCTCTTGTTTCGAGGCGATCTCCTACATGAACGGCATTTAATTGCTCCTTCCATCCAGCCTGACAGAAGAGCACCAACACGCCCACTGCCTGTGAGCAGGCCTGTGAGTGTCTGCAGATCAAAGTCCACCCGGCCCGGCAGGAGCAGCCATGAGCACATTCCAGGGTAACGAGAGCCCTGCGAAAGGTACGGAGAACCCTGCAGCCTCGCCGTGCTCCCCACCCACCGCTGACTTCCATTAATTAATTAACTTCGCAGCTTTGTTCCCTTATCGTAATCCTCCCAGCAACAGCACCATAAATTGTACTTGCAACAGATGCCTAAATGAGATGATCCCCGGTCTTTGCAACTTGAAACAAGGGTGGGAAACTCACAGCTTTGCGGTGATCTCCAATTCATTCATTATACAATCGGATCTTAATTGATTTAAGAGCACGATTCTAGTAAATCTGGCCTCCAGTACCACTCGTGTTAAAGACCTCAGCTGCTAAATCTCCATCGCTATACAGAGTCAGGCAATCCCCTGTCCTCTTTTTTACTTCAGTGGGCTCTAAAGTACTGAAACACCTGTGGAAACTATCGCTGTGTTCACCCACCCCCTATTTACCCGCTGCGGGGATCGGCACCAAACTTCAGTCAGGTGTTTTGAGATAGTGAAGGAGAAGGCATTTTTGTAGAGAAATTAATTTAAAAGGAGGTACCTAAAATAATCCAGATGAATCAGCCAGTGGAGATGCTTCTTTCTACTGGCTGTAAAGGAGGACGGGCAGGAGATGCTTAACTCACAGGCTGCTGAGGCTGACTACAGGAGAGCCCATCTGATGTGCGCAGAGACCCGAGTGTGAGAATAAACAGAAGGTTCCTTCAGCGTAGGATTTGCCGTGATAAGTGCAAGGGAACAAATGCCTCGTGCTAGACCTGGGGAAAAAGTCTCCAGCTGTTATGAACAGGTGACCTAGAGCAACATCCCTGGGTGGTTTTGAAGACGATTCCTCCTTAGAAAGCAAGACTGCATTGAGCGAACTCACACCACAGTCCTTCTATCCAAAGGAACTGCGTCTAAATAGAAACGTCGTGCAAGAGATTGATGCTGCTTACGAAAAACTGAGATCCCAGGGTCCTGCTGAATCCTGCCCTGAGATCCTTCCCCAGAGCACCGCGCCATGGCCTGCCGGGAAACCTCGGAGGCTCGCTCAGGTGTCCCCAGAGGCACCCCGAGGTGACTCAGTAGGTGGCAGCCTTCGCCTTGACTTTGCAAGAAGCGGTCACCCTCTGGCAAGGGCTGGGGCATCGTGTGAAGAGTCCTGTGACACTGTGTTGGAACGGCTGACCTCCTCGACAGCCTTGTGGGGTGGCTGCGATTTACAGCCCAGGAGGTGCTGCCAGCACCTCTGGCTCCAGTACACTCCAGAGGATCTTTATGTACGACAACAGCAATTAAAAAGACAAACTGATCGGGTCTGGCGCTTTGGAAGAGGTTTGGGTCAGCAGAATCACTGCTCATTGGTATGGCGAGCAGGAAGAGGGAGCAGTAGAGTTTTTCCCTGATTTTCTGGGGGTAAATTTGCTACAGAGAAGAAGACGGAGCCCCAGAAGATGGAGCCTGTGTGTGGGGAGCAGACAGAACCCAGCAGAGCTGCACGTGGGCTGTAACTCACACGCCCACGAAGAGGGGAATGCTTTCACCACGCAAGTCAACATTCGTTGCTCAAGGAAAACGGAATGAGAAAGTGGGGGGTAGAGTCTGGTGATAAAGGAGGCAAGACTGGTGAACGAAACTCCTTTCAGCCTGGAGCCAAGATCAGGGGCCAGCCCCGAGGGACAGTGGGACACTGTCCCGTGGGTGGGAGAGTGCTGAGCAACAGGGGCAGGAGCCTCCTGTGGTTCAGCTGCAGCTGGAATGGCCTAGCTAACCCCCGCCTCGTTCACCGTTGCCTTTCAAACCCAAGGTGCTCCTCAGCGCTGTCGTTTTGATTTGGACTATGATACTGAACCCCCTTCCCCAAGCTCTTAAAGTTTCAAGCACTGTCAAGCTGGATGCTTTTGAACTGTTCACCTGAAAATGAGAGGAGGAACCATTACTAATGTGAGAAACCATCCTGGTTTCCTCGGCGGATACTGGCAACGCCTACCTTACTACTCAGCATTGTGCCTGCTTGCCCTTCTCTCTACCCCTGAGCAAGCTTGAACGGAATTGCAAGCATATTTTCTCCTCTTACGGAGAGGCAGCTTTATACTCCCGCTCCTGTCATTCTCTCACAATCCCTTACGTAAATCACCATTGGTTTTGGAGAGACGCCAAAACGGTTTGAAGGAATGTGCCCAGGACCTACCAGAACTGGGTTTCCCCACGTTTCGGACTCTATAATCCCCTTATTCAGAGCTAAGCCAATAGGCCCACGCCTCCTGCACAGAAAACCTCTTCCAACCTCATCCACTGCCTTTAAAAACAAACAGAGAAACCCACAAAACTCATGCCCGGCTATTACCATGAAAGAGAAAACAAGAGACACAAAGCAAAAGAATTTGCCGCGTGCAGATCTATAAATGCTAAGTCTGTGAGGAAACACTCGGTTTTGCTCCGCGTAGTCAAACGACGTGTCCCAATCTTTCAAACACCTTCACTCTAAAATTTCAGCCGATCGCTTAGTCACAGGGGCTTTGCTATTTCCGCAAGGGCTTCGAAGTGGGGGTACGGCCAGCCTATAGATTTAGGCACGGATGAACGATGGACCCCCCGAGGCTGGGAATGGCTGCTCCGAGTCCCGCTGCTGTTCTCCCACGGGAGGAGGGAGGGTCTCCCTAGTGCACTCACGCCAAAGGGAGCCAGCTGCGGTGTGAGGATTGCTAGGGGAGATTCGGTGGACGTGGGGACCTACCTCCACTGTCATCTGCCAGCACTTCCACGGCCTGCTCCATCCACGAGGACACTGTCTTCATCTCTGTCAGCTGTTTGCCCTGGGAGGAGAAGGTTAAAACATGAATGTCAGAGTTAATCCCTCTAACTTGTTTCCTTCTTCAGGGATCGCTGGTTCTGGAGAACCCGCAAACCTGCTCTTGCACACTTTCTCACAAGCTGGGAGATTTCCCTGATCACCTGAGGAGACACACATTGTACAGCCCCGACGCGTTTGCCTGGGTGCAGCCACGTGTGGCTCACATCGGCTGTGTCGGTGCCAGCACCGAGCGTGGCGTGACGGGAGCAGATCCGGGATGAAGTGTTCCTATGGAAGGCCCTTTTGGACTCTTCACGTGCAGCTGGACCCCTAGGCCAAAGCCCCCCGCCCCATGTATCTCAAGACCTTTTAAAGAGAAGCTGATTGAAAAAAGAGGCCGAGCAAGGACCGAGTGGCAGTTTTTGAGGGAGCCAGTCTGCCCGGAAAGACTTCTCCTGAAGATCGTGGGGGCTCAGAACTGCTTCCAGAGGCTGGTCCACTCAGTGAGGCGTGTTGGCTCTCTCGGAGCCCTGACTGCGTCTGCGCTACAGGGCCCGGCTGCTGAACCCTGTGAAGAAATCCTAAATCACGTAGGAGTTTTAAAAGCTGTACCCCAGCAAGGTGGACACGAAGGCCCACAGAAACCTGTGAGAGAGGAACAGAGGACAGAGGAGCGGAGGGCTGCTCCCTCTGCTGTAGGTACCAGCGTTCAGCCCAAGCACAGCACGCATACAAATCAACCAGCCTTACCACACCCTGACAGGTACTTGAGAGGCTCAGGAAAACACCTCCTTTAAATTGCCCTGTTATCCGAGGGCACGCGGGAATGAAATTTCCATTGTTAACTACCAGCAAGGTTGTTGGTGTCTGGAGCTGTGCGAGGTTTTCACATGGAATGCAAACAGGGCCATTTGACGCTTGGCTGTGGCCTTTCTCAGGTAAGATCATGTAGCTGTAGAGCCTTCCCGGGCAGGCAGAGGGGGGTTGTTATCCACACCGGTGACGGTGCGAACGGCGCGCATGTCGCTGACCTGCTCACACAGTAAGGCTTGCTTGGTTGGTGTGCCACGGCCAGGAAATGTTAGTGTTTGGAGAAGTTCTGCAGTGACAGCGTGGCAGAGCAGAGGAACGATCTGCCAGATAACGGAGCCTGCTGCAGAGCGCAGCCCCTTCCCTGAGTGCCTGGGACCTGCAGGCTGAATGTCCCCGTAACCAGCTCCCGCAGCTAACCACGTTTCGTTTGCGGTGTCTTACTTGGCAGAGAGCGCCACGCTCACATCCCGGGAGCTCCCCAAAGAACACGGAGGCGCGCAGGCCATCGCTGTCTTTCTGGCCTGGAGCGGGGCAGGACGGCAGACGCACGTTTGCTTCGTACGCGTTGTCCATCCGCGGGCTCTCGCCTCCTCCGCAAAGCTGGAGTGGGCCTCGTGAGAGAGCGGAGCGTGGGGAGCCAACCTGCAGGAGGAACGAGAGACAGGAATGTCAGTGAGCGACAAGGATGCATTGCCAGAGACGGGCAGACCCAGAGAGTTTCCTTTCTGCTAAAGCTGCCTTTCTCCCCTGTAGGTTCAGGGGGTGGTTGTTCAGTGATTGTTTGCCAGGCAGCCATAGGAAGTGTTTCTTAAGCTTCATCTGTGCTTCCAGGAAAAAAAAGATTAGTAATTCCTTCCCAAGTTATTTTTGTACCCAAGACTGTCAAAGTGGCACAGAAAAGAGTTGTACATAGCATCAGGCGCACCGGGCATGGGGAAGGCAGCGGTGTTAACACCACGCAGCCGGCCTTCGGGAGACCCCCGCTTCCCCCTCCTGCTCTCAGGGACTCCTTCTTTCCTCTCCAGATACAATCACTGCACAGCTTGAAGAAGTCTGGAGGTCACCACCAATAAGCCCTTATTTAACAGCATTTCCACAATGAACAGATCTCATTCCCCTGAACTTTAGAACGGGGAACAGTGGCGGTTTTCCCAGTCCTTTGAACAGTAACTATGTGAGCGTATGAAACCGTCTGAACATGGAGGTTTTCCTGGGGGACCTACAAGTCAAGCTCTCCTCTCAGAGGTTTTTGGGGAGAGGCACCTTCCTTCAGCCCCAAGACACGTGCCTGGGAGCACGTCCATCCCAAGACAACACTGAGCATATGGTTTTTTTGCTGACGACGGGAGCTGGGCATACCCGTGTGATTCTGTATATGCTGACTGTGCAGAAGTCTATAGATCTGGGAATAATTCCCACAGCCATACCCAGCGTGGAGGGCTGCGGAGACTCAAAACGGCAGCTGAAGGTACAGCCCGGCCCTGCAGAAGACTTTCCTCCGTTTTCAGTGCCCTCTCTCATTTTTTCCTTTGCAATATTGCAATATTTCCTAACGATCAGCGCTTACGAACAATGTGTACCTTGTAAAACAGCGTGTAAAACGGCTGCACACCTCAGGAAAACAGTACGTGTGGAAAGTCCACAGCCTGCCCCGCGTACACAGCAAGCTCTGCTTTGGGGAGGTTCATCTTCCCGGAGTTCAGACCACCGTCCTCGAGCAGTTATCTGACACAGGGCAACAAACTGCCTCTGGGTGGACCTACCCCCTTTCCACTGACAGCAAGACAACCAGCAGAGACCCGACATCTCCTCTTCTGAGGGCCAATGCTAGGGGACCACGCGTGCACCACAAAGCTGCGGGGACCACAGCAGAGCTCGTGGCTGACAGGGTGGCCTCCTTCCTGGCACCGCACGCTAGGAAAGCGCAGGGCTGGCTGGAAAGACGCTGCTGAAGGGCGGGGGTCCCTCCATGCTCGCAGCGGTCCAGCTCTGACCCCCTAAAGCAGAGCTGTCAGTGGCACCAATGGTGGCCGGATGTGGCTAACACCAGAGCGCTCTGTCTACGTGTTTATAATAACAAGCAGCTAAATTTCTACCTGGTTATAACCCCCGTGGGGCCTGAAGGAGGTCATTAGAGAACAGCAGGCCTGGGGTGATGTGCTTCGGGCACTGCTTTTTGAAGACGTTCCCCGTAACCCAAAGGGAACGGGTAAGAAGCCGTGGGGAGACCCAGGGAGTCTCCTCTACCACCACCTCCAAACACTGATGGGGCAGACAGCCCTTTGTTAAGCCCTGAGTGCCTGACCCACTCTGGGGCTTCAGAAAATCCCTCAGCTACCTCTTGGCCTTTAACTTTCTACACACAGCACAGGGTCCTCGGGTGCCGCAGACCGAGCTTTGTGCAGACAGCCGAACCCGCTTCTGCCGTCTGGCTACGGCAAACAGGATTGCTCAGGCTTGCAAAACAGCGTGAGAGCGTGCGAACGAAGTCTGCAGACTTCTTCCTTGTTCCCAGTTTGCTCTGGAATAATTGTTTACCTGAGCCAAGCTCTTCCTGACCTATATCCACAGATCAGCACTGGGCTCAGCGCGGCAGCCTCTCACGCGGGTCTCCAACATGAAAGCAGACACCAGAGACACGGCGGGGCACTCTTCTCCTCCGCGGCTTTGAGGATGTCGTGGCTTTTAGGCACGAGGCAGCGAATCGGAGGCTGCTCCTGGATTTGAGTCACCGCCTTTCAAGCCTGAGCATCTGGCCAGCTGCTTGGCCCCGAAAGCGCGGCGCCCTTTTCCAAGCAAGTGTGGCTGTTTTGTGGTTTCTATTGTTCATGTGCTCCAGAACCCCAGCTTTCATTCTCTGGCTACCTGCCTGCCTCCCACCAGTCTTTCAGGTCCCGTGTAGGGCCAAGCGCGTCCTGGGAATCTCCAGTCGCATCTCACGTGGCGGGCCCAGGCTCCTGCTTGCGCTCCTTGAGGTGTGACCCGTGCCCAGGCTGCCCCTTCCCCGAGACGCCTGCACGCAAACGAGGAGCGACGGGGCGCTGGGTGCGATGCAGGGGAAGGCTGCGCTCAGACACCCCGTCCTGATGAGAGGCTCCGATGCTAATCACCTGCCTTTGATCCGTTTGCCTTTCAACTCCAGCTATCGCTGTCTCCCTCGCCTGGCTCCAGGCTCTTCTCCAAATGAAGGCCCGCGCAGCTGCCAGGGCGCATGATAGGAAGTGCCACATCCAAGCAGATCAGAAATCTCAAGCCTTGGCGAGGGTTTTCTGCGGGTAATTGAGGGTGTTTGCATTTTGCACAGGCAGAATCGGTACCGGTTTGTGCAGCTAAGCACACGGCTGCACCACTGCCTAGTCTGGACATGCAAATAGTCCTTGGCGAGAGCAAGTGCCGCCTTTGGAGAGACAACACAAATCTGAGACCTCCATTTCAGGTCTGTCAGCCCCAGAAAACTGGGGTGTCCTTTGCTAGCCTCCGGACAAGCGAGAAGCTCAGTCACTAGAATCCAGTGGCACTTTCTTGACAGCGGTGATCTATCAGAGAGGGGCGAAGCTCCACTCACGGCCCTTGCAGATCCTCCCTTGAAGGCAGGAGGCTTCTTCTAAGTGCAATTTCTGCACAGCACTACTGGGAATGTGAACATTTGACAGCTGTTCTCATCTTACTCAAAAGGAGGAGTAAACAACATTTCCACGGCAGGTTATCTTCGTGGTCTGGGGGTGAATTTTATTTTGCTCTTTAGTGAGTAGGTTTTAAATAGCTGCTTTTAATTTTGTCTCCTAGATCCACATCAGGTTGGATATCAAACTCGTCAGCGCTTCGGAGACGTTATTCCTCACCTAAATCCAAATCCGACACAGGACAGAGGCAGCTTTTTTGTTGGTTTTGTAAAAACTTTTGAAATTCCCAGCTCAAGACCAGACGCACACACCCGCGTTTGGATGCAGGGACCCCATAAAGCACCAAAGAGCACAGGTCCCCTCAGCTCCGTGTGACTCCCCAGCCAGCCCCGAAGAGCGCGCTGCCAGGCAGGCTGTTTCTAGGAACGCTATCAGTATATTAGCCTTGCAACTCATTAATGCTAATAGCCGTTGCATAACGCGCAGCTGAAATGCGGCTGTACAGTAAGCTAAGAACACATCCCAACCACAGGAGGTACGGCTGCCACTCCAGGTTTCTGAACGAGTGGCTTTCCTTACCAGTACAGCTGAACCTGCCTTTCATCGTCAACGCTCTGAAGGGGCCGTGTTTCAAGGTATCACAAAATCACGTCGCTCGGCCACGGTCGGGAGGGAGGTACGAGCTCACCTCGTCATTGCCCTCCCTGTGCAAACGTTCAGGAGCAAAGCCTCGGGAGACCTCCCGAAGGGCCTTGGTCCCTCACTGCCCCTAACTGACAGGGAGCTCAAGCATGTAAGAAGGCACGTTGTCCTTCAACCCCAGGGAGCCCTGAGCACCGAGACTCAAGGCGGGAGAGACTGAAGGGAGACCTAGGTCCAAGGATGTGACAACAGGGAGTCTCTGAAGAGTCTCTCTCTTGCTAAGAGAACATTAACGATGCCCTCTCCAAGGGCCTGTTTCTGTTCTCTTGCCATAGCCTCATTTGAATGCTCCTGACTGTCCTCAGCTAAACAAGCTTTGGACCATATTGAAAGTATAAGGCCAGACGTGTCCTGGGGCCACCAGATCCCACCCGATGGAGCTCTACATGTACCAGCCAGACCGAGCCCGCCGTTCCTACGTCGCGATCAATAGCAAACAGCTCTCTGCTGCCTGCTCCCTGCCAGCCAAAGTGTGCCAGCGGTTCCCTCAGGAGACACCTCGCTGTGTCCTGACCCTTGAGCTCACAGTGCTCAAACCGACCCTCGCAATTTGGTGACGGGCACCCGCAGAGTATGCAGCTTTCCTTTCCCACTTATCTTGGCTCCTTTGTCAGGTCCCCTGACTTCCCCTGAAGTACTAGAAAAAAACACTTAGAAAGGGAAGCCATCAAGCGAAGAAAAAGGGCAGAATTCTTCATTATGCTTTTCGGAGTGACGGCAGTGCCAGTAAGGGTGGAGCTTCTGCGTGACCAGCTCTCAGTCTGGGGAGCGAGTTGTCCTCCCTGGAGAGTGAGCCCATCTGCCTGAGGTGGAAGCCAAAGCGCCAGCCAGCTTGTAAACAGTACAAGTGAGACGTAGCCTTCAGACACTGATGTGGTGGAGGCACAGCCAGAGCAACTCCACGTGATGCAGCAACACCACCGACAACAGACCTGCCCGTTGGAGGCTGCTCCCAACCTTCCGCCTGCTTGGGTTGGTCTGGTGGGCTCCTGGTGCCGCTGCGGTGCCCGGAAGGCAGCTTCCTGGTCGCCCACCTTTCCCGAGTGCCGTGCCCGCCTGCTCACCGGGACGCAGTCCTTAGCTCTAGGTGCCAGGGCTTTGCCCAGAGTCAGGGAAAATCGTGTCTCACTGTGTCGAAGGTTGCTCCCTCCCAACATCTGCACCTGCTGCAGTGTCACTTCGTTTGGGAGTCCCTCCTGCTTATAGCTGAGTGAAATGAGTGATGGGGCTGAGGGAGGATGAAGAGTGATGCTGCAACTTTGAAACAACGGAAAATATTAAATAAACCCTAAATCCCTGCTGGCACGTAAATGCACTATAAATAAACATTCTAACTATGTAAACAGCACAGAGCTCCCAGGAGCTGGATCACCTTCTGAAACGGCAGGCAGAGGAGTCTGCTGCCCTGCAACAGAGGGATCATGTTTGGCTCAGTGATGCAATTTGTCTAAATGCATGCTGTACAGTAACATAATTTTTTGGAAACCATCCTGTTTGGCCCTCCTGAGCGATTCCCAGAAGCAATTCCTGCGAGGAGCACACACCCAAGCCAGTCAGAATTTCTGGAATGACATTCCAGTTGCTCAACCCCTGGTTATGCAGATAGAAGAGAAAACAGAGCGACGCCTAAGCCAGTATAATAGATAAGGGTGTGAGAATTCCACTCGCTGGCTAGCACATGAAAGTGCGAATGACCTCACCCCACGGCCAGGATTGCTCAAGCCAGAGGAGATGTCGGTATCAATACACACATCTTTGCTTAGAGTCACAGGACGGCTCTCTTCTCAGTGCTTGCTTCTGCCCTCAGATCTTCACCCCGGAACGAAGAGAAAGCTTGATGCTCGCTGAACAACGTGCTTGCAACCTTGCTCGCTTCTGCAAGCCCACCGCAGGAAACGATTGATGGAATTCCACCTTATTGCGCCCAGTGGCAGCCCTTCCACCTCTTCAGCTAAACTCACGTGCGATCAGCGGGAAGTTGAAGTAACGGGTTCTCCGTTTCCTTCAGACCGAGTCTAGTGGCTCCATTATATCATCTCCTACATAATGACTGGGTGACCTTCCCGTATTAAACAGAAAGAGGCTCCTCTCGTCACGCAATCACTGTCTGTATCCAAATTCTTTTCATAAAGCAACAAACAGCTTGAAGCGAATGTCATTTTGTGTCTGCGTCCTCAGTATCTATCAGGAGCAGGCCAAGAATTTGCATTTTGCATCCATAAGCAGAAGAAAAGATGTGTATCAGTAGCAGTCAATTAATCCACTGACTAGCAGATTTTGGCCGTTGCAGCCCGCGCTGGTGGCTTAGGAAGGAGGGGAGAGGGTTGCTGCTGGATGTGAATCCCCCTCGTCCCGCCTGAGGTGCACAGACCACCTCGCCAGAGCGAGACGCATTAAGCAGACGGTGGGTAGAAGCTGGGGATAGGTGCTGGGTGAAGGGGGCACCCAAAGCCTCGTGCCAGTGACTCCCAGGGAAGTTCTGGACGGAGTTACGGAACCAAGCAGTCTGCTGCTAACCCAACAGGCCCAGCACACGTCCTGCAAAACCCGGGGTTGAAACCAAGGCCGCAGTGGAACGCTTGCAGGGCAGGTGTTCACATCTCAAGTAAATGTTTTCCCCCGAGCAGCAGTCGGTGCGCCGTGCGTTACAGCCGGGTTCCTAACCGGGCTACAACGCTGAGTAAAGTGGTTGATCTAACCCTGGAAAGGCAGCTTCGGTAAACAAAGCCTCCTGAGTATGAGCAGGCAGGATTAGGAGAGAAAAACGCGGCGAGCGGTGCCTCTCCCGTAGGAAGGGAAGATGCTGGAGACGGACGCTGGTACTCGTCCCTCCCCGGGCAAGCCTGCAGAATTGCTGAGGTTGCCAGGCCAAGCACTCCCAGTTCACACTGAAAGACACTGAAGAGCCGAGTAAACCCCCTGGCCAGGAGTGAAAAGCCCGTCTGTAGCTCTTCCATGCTTGTCCGCCAGCTCTCTACCCAGAGGGCAGAGCACGGGACAAGTGACCAAGGGCAGGCATTGTATCAGGCAAACCTATTCCACTGAGAACAGACGTATTAAAGATGCGTTTGCTGTAAAATTTAATCAAAGATATGAAGTCATTAAAAGGTTTGGGTTTATCTCAAAGCATCGCTCTGCTTATTAGCTGAATGACTGTGCAGGGGAAGCTTTGCTTTCATACCGCTTTGGTTATATATGCTCTCTGGGAAGGGCAATGGTTTCTAGGCCATTAAATATTTGTCTGCGTGACCGATGTGCTCTCCCTCCTGCTCACCTGCGCTGCTAACGTACTTTCCCTGGGAGACGGAATGTTTGCCTGGACCAAAATAGCAACTAAGCGAATGAAAGTTCAAGCAGAGCTATAAATAGAAAGGGCACCGGGTTTTCACAGTGCGCGTATAAAGGCACTTCACACCCACTTCCTTTTGTCTGCCATTAACTGGGAGATCTGAAGCGAAACAACCTTTCCGCACTCTGGAAGAACAAACAGCAAAACAATAAAGAGACCAAACCGTGACGAGGAAGGCCCTGAAGTGCTGTGTAGGAAAGACGGACAGAGTATGACACAGATCCATAGCGCGGTGCCCCACGGCTGGAGTCGCCAAATAGCGACAGCCGGAACGTTAGGACGACTTACGTGGGAATGTGGGGATGGCTGAAGGAAAACGCCGTGGGGGGGAATGTCACTGCCTGCTCTTTAACACCCGCTCTCGGGTGTGATCCGGAGCAGAGCCAAGGGCTGGGGCTGTGGGTAACGCGCAGGGGCATCTCCTGGTGGAAGCCAGCTTCCAGGGCTGTGGACAGCAAAATGCGTGAGGAGAAATAAAATAAGCAAGAAAAGATGAAAAAAAAAAGGAAATAACTTTCTGCTTGAAGGACAAGACCCGCTTGCTTTTGATGCCAAAGACAGAGGACGTCGGCACTATCCAGTGCTGCGTTCCCTGGTAAATAAAGGCCTTCTCCTGCTGCCACGAGGCGCGTGGAGGATGACTGTGGCTGGAGGGGAGCGGGTTGCAAAGGCAGATGGAGTGGGAAGGTGCTCTCGGAGGCAATCTCTGCCGCAAGACTCCGTCCTCCTTAGCAAAGCTCACAAAGCCTCCCACGACACTGCGTTTTCCCCGGCCTGGCACTGGCTACAAGTGCTCTTGTGGAAGGCCGTTAATATTGAACAACGGACGTGCAGATAAAAACCAAATAGACCTGGAAGAAAGTAGCTGAGTCAGGCTAGATTAGATTAGCTGGCAACTTGCTATTTTTAGTTTTAGCTGTTGGAAACGGATACCAAAGAAAATCTCGGTAAAGAGAAACTCCTTGTAGGCTCCTAAGGACGTCAGGAGTTCACGGGTTGGGTTTATCGTTGTTTCAGTGGGTGGGAGGAGATGCACCTGTACAAAGGGACGCCCTCTTCTCCGTTTATGGGGGTTCTCTGGGGGCTGGCACGTGTAACACTCGGCCTGCTGGGAGTTTCATGCTGTTCCTAGGTGCAAAAGCGATGACGAGTAATAGAAGAAAGTATCACAACGTGTTTCAATGCGTCTGGCCTTCTGATGAGAACTGCAGCGCGTTCCCGCACAGCTGTCTGAACAGAGCTCCTGCCTGATCCTTATCGCTCTCCTCCTAGCGACGGAGGGGGCTGGACTTCGTTTTTTCTTTACAAACGTTGAGGAAACTAGCTGGAAATGCTGACAGAACAACTTCCTGCCTTTTCTCCTGCGCAGCTGGACACGCCAGATATTTGCTCCATCGTCTCGTCTGCCTCGGTGTGTATCGCGCTGTGGAATCACTCCTTGTGAAGCCTGGGACTAGACTCAGCCAGCCAGACGGTCACTGCCAGCCTGTTTTCTCTCTCATCCATCCCCAAACGCCCTCAAAGGGCAGCAGCCCGGATGAGAAAGGAACTCTGGCTGTGTCTATAAAAGCGCGGCAGCGCAAAGCTGCTTATCCCAGGACTTGCACGGCTGTACGCAATGCGAGCAAGGCAATAATCTGCCTGGGAAGATGCTGCCGCACATGAAAGCATCTGCCTGCAGCTAGATTCCATCAAAGCGCAGATCTGCGGATTGATTTTCCCAGTATGACATCTTCCATCTGCAGCGCATTCAAAGGTTCTTTTATTAGCCCTGCTGTTGTCGGTGATTCAAGCAGCATGATGAAACAGCTCATGAAAAGGCGCTCGGCCCCACAAGGAACAGAGAAAGTCCCCAGGTGGGGTGGTGGCAGCAGGGCCGAGGGAGGAGCACGTCTCTCCACTTGGGCTCTCCGCTCGCACCCACACCTTTTCATGCATTTTTGGTTTACTCGCAATGACGTCACGGGCAACCTTTTGATGACTTATGACCCACAACAGGCTAAGTACCACCGGCTTATGAAACAGTGAAGGGAGAAGAAAGTCAGGAAGAAAGCTGGACTAACCTTAATTAAATCAGGTCAGCAATCAAAAAGACAGAAGTGGCGCTTCATTTCCACAGTGACCTGCCAGGGATATTCCGGGAGGAGCCCGCGAACAGGGGAGGCTTTCAGAGCACCAAAGAGATTTGGACGTGGCAGAATACGTTCCCTAGGGCTGAGCACCTGAAGCCCGAATGGCCACATCAAACGTTTCTGGGGCACAGCAGAGAGCGTGTCAATTTGCCGGGGACTGGGCTCTGCCACAGGGTATGCTGATGCTACGCCAAGAGGTCTGAAAACATCCTTGGAGCAACCACCCACATTTGCATAACCTTCCTCAGAAACGGATTTTATTAGATGGCCTGAACAATTTCTTTAGCACAAGTGTGCTTTTACGTCCTCAACCCATTAGGAAGCTCTCTTGGACCATTATGCTGTTGAAATACAGCCTCTCACATGTCGGAGGGAAGCTACTCCTGAGCCGTTCCCTGGCCTTTTAATTGATGGGAAAGGAATATGTTGCTCCCCAAGAGCATTTCCTACTGATTCACTTCTTTATCATCTGATTTACAGGTCTGATCTTGACTTTTCGCCACACCCAGATCTGCCATTGACTTCAAGGAACAGGGCCCTGTGGGGGCAGTGTGAAAGTCACCCAATAAAGGTTTTCATGAGGAAGCTGCTGAATTCATCAACACCAGAATTTACATAGATCTCGAAGATGCTAACAGCACGGCACGGCGCACGCGCGGCAAGCATGGCGAGCGGTGTCAGCCGAAGCGGCGCGCTGAAATGAAGAAGGACCCTGCGGAACGGCCCGCGCCCGAGCGGTGACCACCAGAGCACAGCACGGCCACTGCATGCTCTGTCTGCACCGGGACAGACCCCCCTCTTGCAGTCCCAGATGCGAAGGGACTCTAATATTCATTCTTCGTGGCTTACAGGGGACCGCGATGGGTACAGACTCACTGACATTTCCTACAATACCAGAAGGCAGGAGCTACCTATGACACGGTGCAGAGAACCACCCGCGATGCTGCAGCAAAGGGAAGCCTGATCCAGCCTTGCTCTCCAGGATGTCTCTGAAGTGGTGCCGGAGAGACACCAGGACACAGAGAGGCTCTGCCAGCTGCATCCCTGGCACACGGTACCTCCGCAGCAGGGTGGCCTTGCGTCCAGATAAACCTCATACTGCAGTGACTAACTATAAACACTACTTGTGTAAGATCTGGAGGGGAAGAAATCTTTTCCTTTTGCCGAGGAGAAAGAGAAATGGTACCCTTGACCAGCAGCATGTGTATAAATGATTGTGCTTTGCACCCACGGTTCATCTGCCAAGTTCTCTTGTTTGGGAGGAGCCTGTGTGCGTTTTGATGTGCAAAGTAGGATAAAGGATTATCATTATTAAAGGGCTTACAAATTGGGCAGGCAAGCCCCAGGTGAGAGGTCACTCTGACTGCATTGTTGCTGGCAGAGAAGACAGCAGAGCTACGGACCGAGGCACTGCGTAAGGCTTGGAGCCTGCTGCTGCTCCCCGATCTCACGCTGACACCGTCACCGGCTTCAGAGGTGGCAAACACACGCTTCAGCCACAAAAGAGAAGTCTCGTGAAGCTAAACTGGAAAGAGGAGCCAACAACTCAAGTTTCCCAGAAGGCTGAGGAAGGGCCCAGTCCAGCATCTCCTAGAAAATACCCTGTAGCATCACCAGCTATGGTCACGGCCCTCTTCACCTCAGAGCAAGCTGGCCTTTCACAAGCGGCAACTCCTGCCATTGTACGAGATCCCCGCCTTTCATTTGAAAGACGGGAAGGAAAAAGAACTACCTTCCTAGCCCGCAGGGTTACGGAAAACTATTGCTTGACCCCTCAGTTCTGAAAGATGATTAGCAAATAAATGCAGTTGAAAATATGAAGGCTAAAACACTGGGTCTTGTCATGGCGAGCCGTCCCGCAGCGCTCCTTGGCCCAAGCCGTGCTCTGGCAGCCTGGTCTAGACGGGACGATCTGGGATGGCAGCTTTACTTACGGCCTCCGGAGGAGCCTGAGGTACACTCAGGCTTTTGATTCATATTCAAGCTCTTGTGCTCAGCCCGACCTTAGCGCAAACCAAAGAGGCTCTGTTGAGTTTTTTTGTCCTTCCCTCCCTTTGTGAACATCCCTCAGACGCCTTCCTAGAGCAGAACGCTCTCCACCCCTAGACATCGCTGTTCTCCAAGCTGCCAAGAGCTTTGCCTCTTCTTCCTTTACAGTCCCATCAGACTGTAGATGTGGAGTAGAAGAGCTCTTCCACACGGTGACTTGCTCCAAGGCTGCTGCCTGAACGGGCTCACTGGGGCCATCATTCCCTTTCCCTTTTCCTCAG
>JAVSBS010028481.1:12561-29046 GCA_033124195.1 Coracias cyanogaster | reverse complement strand
TCCCACCCACCCCGCTACGCGACCCAGTGTGTCCGAAACATCGACTGGGGGACAAGTGCAAGAAATAAATGCCAGCATTTCAGATATTCCAATGAAATTTTCAGGGGATAAATGAGCAGATAGAAGAGGCACGCTCTCGGGAAAGACCGCACTCGTTCCAGGAGACGATAAGCTCAAAAACAGGCTTGCAGCCACCGTGCAGCTGGGCAGGCGCATGCCTGCTGCAGCGCTACCAGATTATCGCCTGTCCTTATCTCTCACCCTTTCCAGTCAAATATTTGCAAAACGCTTACATACTGGGTGGATAACGACCCACAGGAATGGAGAGAACAGAATGCTTAATTCAAAAGCCCAGGGATATTTTGTTTTTTTTTTTTCCCCCTGGAAAAAAGGTCTTTATAAACCAAAGGTGAGAGGCTGCTTGCAAACAGGTAGCTCCGGTGGTATCGAGCGATGCAGTTCTCTCTTTCTGGGGTGCTGGCAGACACCCTGAAATGATAGTGTGGAGAGGAATGTGAGATTTCCCCCTTTCATCATAATGGTTACTTTGAAGCCTAATTACAGCCATTTAAACACCAGCCTATTAGCCATGCTACTGCTGATGGTCGCTGCTGCGAACCGCACAGCCTGACGGGGAAGTTCTCTCCGGGAGCTGGCTGGGCAGCTCGGGCATTGCGCCGGAGGTTGGAAAGGGCACGGAGCGGTGGTGGGCGTCCTGGGCCTCCGCGGGACCCGCTCCAGCGCTGCGCGGAGGGTGCTGCAGCGTGACCCACCACGGGGCGATACTTCACGTGCCACGAAGGCCAGTGCTGGGCAGGTACACCAGAGAGCCTGGCCACTTCACCTCAGAAATTCTGCCGTTTGCGTCAAAAGATGAGTAAAGAGCAAGTATAACCAAGAGGCAGCACATCACCTATAGCTCCTCTAGAACAAGAAGCGCCAAGAGCCACTGCTGAGCCCTAGCTGCTGCTAGAGACTGGCTGTAGACCGGTCCCCAGCTCCAGGAGCTGTGCCGAACACAAGGCCCGGTCATGTTCCGTACCGCCCCGCTGGTGCAAGACTTGTCCCTTCCACCGTGTTTCCTATTTTTGTCTCTTTGCGCTCCAAAACACAGGCTTAAATCCTGAGCGTCCAAACATTGTGTCCTTTCCCACGAGAACTTTAGCTGCTAACCCAACTCTACAATAAAGTCCTAGCAGAACAGCGTCCTTTCAAGACTGGAGAAGAGCAGAGGGCTCAGAACTCTCTTTTACAACCTCACCTTCCACCGTGAGTTACTCCAGCTACTTTCTGCACGGCTCCTAATGCTGCCTCTCACAGGTGGGCCACCCAGCACCGGGCAGATGTTCACCTGGTATAACTGGAATAGCTGTGCCTACCTGATGTCTCAGGGGGATATTCATGAGCTGAAGATCTGACACTAAGGAAGTTCTCGTGCATCTGGTCACATTGTCAGGGAGCTGAAACCACCGCGCCTTTACTTCAACTTGTTTGGTTATAAACTGTGGCAGTTCAGCTGCTTCGTGACCAACCGAGACGCCCCTGCAGCGGAGGCGGCAGCCTCTGAGGGCTGGAGCAGAGAGCTCGGGCAGGAATAACAACAGCTGTCCCAATACAAAGTGTTCCCACTTGTGAATCAAAGCCCTTACGGAGATTGTGTCATGTCCAGACACGTTTGATTCTTATTCCTGCACACATAAGGCGAAGGTAAGGATCTGTCCTTTTTCAAGTGCATCTTTTTTTCCCCCACCCTCGTGCAATGGGAGAGGAGCACAAACCAGAACATGCACTTGCTGGAAACAGGAAGTTCTGTTTCATTTGCACGTTCCCTGTTTCTGATGAAAAGTAGGAAATATGAATCATAGCCTTTTATTTCAAAGTTGGCGCAAAAATTTGCCTTCCAGGTAATGTCAAATAACAGACTTGACACAGCTTGGAATTAGGCTGATGATATTCGGCGAGAGGCGCAAGGCAAAGGCTCAGTTCTGCTAGTGTTTAATTTTGTTACGCTTCCTCATTCAAATCTCATCTCTGAGAAACCCACAAAAATCGCAGCAGCAGCAGCAAGGCAAGAAATAATAGCTCTTTTACACGATTTCTACTTCAAAAATGAATCCTCTCTCTTGCTGCCTCACATCTTCTAAATGCTAGGGAAAAGCCCTTAATTGAAATATTTTTCCAGAAAGAAAAGCAACTTTTATTTTTTCAGTTAGTTTTCCTCTCTTTTGCTTTCCTCCCCTTGTGTAATTTGGCCTAGTTTTTAATCTTTTCTGGTCTCCCACTGTTTCCACCCAGGAACACTTCTGGTTATACTGGAAATTCCAATCCAGAAAAAACGCCGAGTGAGTTTATGTTTGGAATCTGAAAGAGCAAAAGCAACCTTGAACTACACGGTGGAGCTCCGACGAGCCTTGTAACAAACTCATTTGGCCCTTTGTCGGGTGTATGCTTAAAAGCTCTCCTGGAAAATGTCATTTGTTACAGGTGTTCTCCTCTTTACTCAAGCTGTTGTGGACAAAACTGTATCTCGTTTATCTGACTTATCCAGAAAGAGAGATGAAGAAAGGATCCTTCAGCTTTCATGTCTAATGGGAGGAAAAGAGACTACACTGACTTACGGGAGAAACTAAAGGCTACGAGCTTGCGAGCTCACGAGTACTTCATGCTACTTCTCTTCGGTTTCCACTTCATGGCTCTAACGGTGTTGCGCATTACTCTGGGAATCTGTAGTGTTGCAGAAAGGGAGAAATCCTAAAGACCTGATCACCTACTGTCATGGTCATGAACAGCCTCCCGGTCTTGAGATAGGAAACCGGTCTGCAATGGGATCTGAACCTCCTTGGAGGAGCTGCAAATATCGGCAAGGCTCACCCCACAAAGCCAGTCTCTTATTCTACGTGAACCGCCATGTTCTGGCTATTCTACTCACGTTCTCAGGCGTCTACTCAGTTCAGCTGGTCTGTCCACGCAGCGGTCACAGCTGCTCTCCGCAGGCGCGGACCTTGCTCAGTGCTTACAGGCAGTCTCCGGGGCCGGGAAGGCAGATCGCAGACCTCGCCGTCCCGCAGCTCAGCCTCGCTTTGTCCCCTCCTTCTCAGTCGCGACAGCCATGTCGGGAAACGGGTTTGCAGCACGGCTTCATGAATGCCCGCGCCTTCCAAACTGAAAGAGAGGAATATCTGATTTAATCTCGAGGGACGGGGCTACACAAGTTCTGTCTAACTGCAAACAGCGCTGAGGATCAGCAGCTTCTGCAGACACGTTGTGTTTCTGTATGGCTGCAGTACTCCAGAGGACAGACCAGGAGCTCTTCCCGGTCTCTCCCGTCTGATCCCTCTGAGCACACCACTGTAAGAAAAGTGCCTCCTCTCCGAATCAGCTCAGGAATTCTGATCTGATTTGACTTTGCAAAACTTAACAAACACCTAAGTGAAAACCTGTTTTGGAAGGTAAATGCAAGCGTCCCCGTCCAGCGAGCTCGAGTAGAACGATTCCCAGGAGTTCAGCACAACGTTGTCACAATCACCGCGTAATTGCAGGAAGGTTTGGGCCCAGAGAAAGAGCGCTTCCTGAGGTTAATTCCAAACAAGCTGTTCTTGGAGCAGTGGAATTAATGAGTCCTAGTTCACTGGGTACATCTGTCCTTTGCCCCTTAATCTCCCTGCCACAAAAACCTCTACCCCTCCGTCAAATGTGGATGAAATTAGGCAATGCCTTCAAAAGTTATTAAGAGGAGACTGACAAATGATGAGACAGAGAATGTCCTCGTGCAGGCTCACCTCCTCCAGAACCCGAGCTGAAAATGACCCATCCAGCTTCTGCCCAGCCCAGCAATTACCCTCGCTCACAGTAAATAGCAACACAATACAAACAACGCAAATTCATTTGTATGCAAATACCACCCTGCTGCTCCGCGCACAAGCATAATTCTTGTTGTTGGGCCTAGAATAATTCCACGATGGATTTTAATCCCTATTCCTCTTACTGATCAACAGGATCGATCAATACCGGCGTTGATAAGCCTAATAAAGGAGATTACGGGCAAAGAGGAAACAGCGACACGCATTTTAGAACCGAACAACAGAAGAGTTCCTGTGTCTGGCCATCTGTAGAAAACACCATGACACTCTTGTCACAAGCAGCAGGTGGGTCTTCCCTTGTCTCACTGTAGGAACAGCTGAGTGAGAAGGAGTCCCATGGCATCCTCACCCAGAAATCGTTCTGTCGGTCAAATTCCAACCTAAAAAAAACCCACTCAAAATGAGATTTTTCCTGAGGAATTTGCCACACAAATTCTGACAGAAAGCTGCGACTCCAAGACGGGAATATATACCCGAGCAGGTGCCCATCGGTCTGTCCATTCCTGTAATCATCGCACAAGCAAATTTCTAAGATTTCTGCCACGGTTTCAGAGTTTGGGACCAAGTTTCTATAGCTGAAGTTGCCGGATGGCCCATTTATCGAGAGGTTGCTTTCAAAGCGCATTCCTAGCTCAAGCTCCTCAGCGGAGGAAGATGTCCTCTTCTGCACGTGTTCCACAAGAAGACCCCGGGTTTTTGTTCCACTCCAGCCACAAAGGAGCAGTGAGCAGCACCTCCCCGCTGCTCACGTTCGCAGGAGCTCCTGCCCAGCTACAAGGACAGGCAAGTCTCGGGGCTGTGCAGTGCGCTTGGCCTTGGCCTTTCCTGAGCCTAAGCCCTTGGATTAAAACGCGGCTTCCCAAGGCTTGCCCGAGGGGTGTGTGCCCTCCATCTCCAGAGAGAATGCACACGGAATCCCATTCCCAGCGCCAAGTACCGCCGCCCTGACCCCGATCGGCCTGCGTGCAGTCAGAACTAAAGCGAGTCGGGCCGTGCGTCCTCCTCCAAGCCTCCTTGGTTGCCTTAGCTGCGTGTTGTGTTTCCCTTTTCACGACACCCATGCAAGCGTTCACTCCGACGGCTGAAGTCAAGGCCCGCCAGAATGAAGGGACTGATGACGTGGACAGCTTGCAGCGCCCAGACGGGATGAGCTCGGAGTGCTCGAGACGCTGAAGGTAAAGAAGCATTAAGGTTTATCAAAAGAAAGAGCACGCAGTGAGGAACGCCGACGCGGACCATTTACAGAGGGGGAGACCGTCTTTCCAGTGCACACGAGCAAAAAGGGGAGCTCCAAGGGTGAGAAATGCAGCTACAGGTCAGAAACCGACACTTGCAAGCTCCTGTTTCTCAGCACAGCCTCTGAGTAACAGCCTCCTTGGCACGCGGGCTTAGAACGCCCGGTGTGTTGCTCTAGCACCTACGTCTCTCTCCATTCTCCTCCTCTTCCTCCTCTAGGAGGGAGCTTACAGGAGAAAGGTTATAAACCTTACATGCCAAACAGGGAAACCGAGGCAGCAAATGAGGAAGCTAACAGGAAACCTGCTGCCCTGAGTAGCAATGCCTACGCCAGCCACCACGCCTGGCAGTTTCATTTCCTCTCCTCCAGAAGGGTTTCGAGCGTGGAAAACCACGAGCAGGAACAAGCAGCGCTCCGCGCAGGTGCCAAGGGCACACAGAGACCCAGCAGCCTTTGGGAGAAGCCCGACGAGGTTAATGAAGCCAGCTCCATCTGCGATCCTTATCCGAGTCCCTCTGATCTCCCCACAGAGCTGCAGGGCCAGGACAGCCCTGTCTGTGGGGATGCTGGGGGCGAGACTCCGCCTGCCTGCCCGCCAGCCAGCGGAGGGCAAGGAGCAGGAGAGCAGGTATTGCACCCGGCCTCGGTGTGCCCAGCTTCGCTCCCCGCCTCGGAACACACGGGAGAGCCCGAAGCAAGCGCCAAACCGCGCTGGACCTGCCGTCATCACCGATGGGAACGTTAGCGTCACTAGGTCGCACACCGACTCCAAGGCAAGAGGCCTGTGAAGTTTGGCTCCTCTCCGTTTCCCTCATTACCCTCTGCTCAAAAATTCTTAGTGGTTATACATTTAAAACCCTAAACGGCTTGAGGTCGCTATTGCGATTTCCCTGCTGGGCTTTGTTTTAGTACCAAACCAGCTCCTCGTTCTCCTCTTGGAACTCCATCAGTCCGAGTTGCATGCCCGCATCCTTCTCAAGCTGTCATTTGCTGGAAATTTAGGTTAAATAAATAAACAGCTCGGACCTGATCTGGGGCAAGAAAAGTGCGATTATTTTCTGAGGGAGAAAGACTTGCTTTTCAAAGCGTCCTCCGCGGGTCACCTCTCCACACAAGCCCACGTGGAGCAGGACAGGGGCACCACTCTGCTCCAGCTCGGGCTGGGGCGTCAGGTCTCCAGAAGCCTGACCAGGGCCGGACTGAAACAGGCGCCGACAAAAAGCGCTGCACCTTTTCCTCCCGTAAGGAGCCAGCCGCCCCTGTTTACCCAGAGCTCCGATGTGAAGGCAGTTGTCTGCAGAGCCCTTGGCGGGTACAGCTGCAGATCATATCTCACCGGCATCACTTGGATTGTCTCTCTGATTTCTGAGTCTCCAGCTCACGTGACACCCCAGGTGCGCATCTGATCCCACCATAAATTCCCTGTGGACGGGCCTGCTGAGCTTTCGCAGTATCACACACTAGCTTTAGAGGACTCCAGTTCGGCAGGGAACCCAGCGCAGGGCTGCGAATCCATGCTAGAGAGTGACTCGCCTCCAAAAGCTGCACCTGAAGGCAACAAGTGGGTTTGTACCACAGGTGCCCCTGATCCCAAACGGGGCTTCAAGAGATGGTCGTAATAGAAGTGTGAGACAGCACCTAACAGCTAGAAAGACAAACACACATGCAAGCACTTAGGGAGGGACGCAAGAGCTGGTGGAAAAAATCCAGATGGAAAAATGTGGTTTCTTCAGGCTGAAGCGAGGGAGAAGCTGCTCTTGTCTTTCCTGTGCTAGCAGCGCTGAGCTGTGCCTTACAGCGTGTCCCAGCCGAGGATGCTCGGAGCGGCTCAGCCAGCGTGCTTAACCAGATTTTCCACCACACCTTCGGGCTGCAGCACACTGTCATTATATCATGCGTGCCTGAAATATCTCAGCGGAGCCAGGATAAAGGAACCAAGGGACCTGCTTCTGACTCTGCCCGCTCCAGATGGCAACAGCTCTGGGTGGTTTCTGGGGAGGCTGTTCTGGAGGGGCGAGCTCGCCAGTCCCAAGCACGCAGAAGCCGGGCATCCCTGCGGGTGGCATCTCCCCGCTCTCTCTCTCTGCAGCGAGCCCAAGCAGCTCTGCAGAAGAACCGAACCACGGACAGGGCACGAAAGTGTCTGCTGCACACAGGGCCCCTCTTACCTGGGTTCAGCCCGCGACACTGGTGAGTCACGTCTGCACACCAGTGTGGGAGAACGCACGCAAGCACGCTGAGATACACCGCTGCCTCATTCCCTCGCAGATTCAGATTCTGAACTGCAGATTCAGAAGGAGAAAACGGACCAAAACCCAGATCAATGCAGAGTCCCTGACCGGTGCAGAATCTACTGCGCTTGGGGAAGTAAATTCGCAATAAAAAAGATACGGTGACGTGTGGGAGTTGACAGCCTTCAGAAGCGATGGGCACTCTGCACGCCTTGGCCCGGCTGCTGAGCGAGCCAAGCCCACCTCCCGTACTCACGCCCGCACTACAAGAGCATGTGCCCGCTCCGCCACTGCCACCGCGTGCTGCACGGCCCCTCACTTCACTACGCTTCTCCATCACGTCTGAAAGACTGCAGCTTCTTCCCGTTCCCGGAGAAGCGGGCTGGGGATTTCAGAGCTCATTCTTTGCCCAGCCTAAGCCACGATTAATAACTCGCCTAACTCCCAAGCCCCACACAGCCACCCCGATGGAAGAGCGTGAGCCTTTCTACCGGATAGGCCCTGTCATTTTTATCAGCAGATAATGTCTTGCACTTTTCCTCATTCCTTTCTCCTGAGTAATACCTTGTCCTGTAAATAGACAAGGTAGGGAGGGGAGAAGAGGAAGCCAAGCAGTTCCTTCACTGCCTCGCAAAATCTTAATATCCCCAGAATATTTGTCTGGGGCTAGTTTGAGCCAAATCAGATGCTCTTGCTTGACCAGGACCAAAGTGTTTTTCCAGCCTGCAGCGGGGCTGTCACGGTGTCTTTCCACCTCCTTTCCGCCAGACATTCCGAGCAGTTCTAGCTGTCTGGCTGCAGCACCGTAAGAAACAAAGCCTGGCTGCGCAGCTCGGCCCCTCGAGCAGAGGAAGGTCAGGCAGCGCCACAGCAACGCTGCCACATCCAGGTAAATCCAGCGTAAACTTTGGCATCTCCAAAGGACCGTTCTCCTCCTGCCTCCTCCAAGTTTAAGCCAGCGCAAAAGCACAACTTACGGGACCAAAATCATCTGCCCTGGGCAGCAGAGCAGCCTTGCGCTGCTGACATGCAGAGGTGCCGTTCTGGACTCTGCCCATCTCTTTCGTCCCCACCTCTCCACTGCCACGTTCCTTTTCCGTGGGCTAGCCTCACAGCGCTAGCTATTGCTCCACCTCAGCTGCGCTGGTCAGGTGGCTTCACCAAGACCCTACCACCTCTATCCCTGCTTTCCTCCCTGCTTTTCAGTGCCATCCCGCCCTGGCTCAGCCTTGACACACTTCCTCCACGCCCAGTCTCAAGGCAGCTCCTCGCTGTCTCCTGCTGAAACCAAGAGCCCATTTGTACCCTGCTTCTGTCCTCCCTCACCTCATTCCTAGAGTGCACCTTCAGAAAACCCCAGGGATTTGCACACAGACACAGTCCCAGGGGGGAAGAGAGAACAATCAGACGCCAGGACTCAGTACACCGCAAACCACCCAGGGAAACCCAAACTGCTCCAACCTGGGCGCAGTGACCCACCTGTACTTCCTGCCTCCCCAACAAAGAATTGCGGAAAAGTTTGACAACACTTGTTATTAAGAGCTTTGGCCTCTCCGGTGCTTAGTAACTGGTACCTGTGAAGCGCTCAGGCTGGAGACGAGTGGAGCTGCCAGACCTCGCTGTCTCTTACTGTGCTGAAACATTACTGAGTTTGAAAGAGGCGATGGAACCAGATCCACGATTGCAGAGCAGCATTTTCAAAAGTCTTCAGCACGGGCCCAACTCTGCCCTGTTGAGATCAGTGGGAAAACACAGTTAGTGACTTCAGGGTGTACTCCAGGCTTGTGACAATTAGCCGTGGATTTCAGTAGGACTTCTGCTGCTGCTCCCCATGAAACCTGGACCAAACGGTGTGGTTACATGGCGCCTGCATGTTGTCTTAAAGGATCCCAAACTATTTATAGTCACTCGCGTTTTACTTTGAGGTGTGTTTGGGTGGATAAGCAGCAAGGACAAAGTCATGTACCTAGGTCACCTTCCTGTAAACAAAGGTATCTTCAAACCACGTGCAGCACCGAGCGAACCTGTGCACACCTATTTTGTGTTCTGTCGCCAGTGGGCATCCATCCGCACAGTGGATATTCCCCCATGTTCTCACCCAAATGAAAATACACCCAAAGACAGAACTGCGGGTCAGAGAAAATGTCCTTTTCTACTGTCAAACACCTCCACCTTGTAGTCAAGGTCAGAGATCAGCACCCAGGTGCCTTACCAACAACCTGTTTGCTGATCCCCTGCAGAGTCCCCGCGTGAGATTATACGTTAATCAAAGGAGAGCTCTTGAAGTATTAAACCGTGTGTCTTTACCTCTAGAACAAACACACAAGCCTTCGGATCACACCCATTGTTTCGCATTCCTGAACCTCCTCACGTGAACGTCAGTATGTGCTAACAGCAGGGAGGTCACCCAGGGTCCTGGCTCTACCCCGTGCGCTGCACATCACATGGGCCGTACTCAGCGTGGGTACTGAGGGCAGGAGGACCAGCAAAGACCAGAGCAAAGCATCATTCATTGACAGCGACGGTTGCCACTTTACAAACTCCTGGAGAAAGCCTCCACGTCTGTTAACCGAGGCACAGCGACAGCCAGAGCAGCGGGCAGGTCAGATCCGTGTGCAGGACGCAGCAGGTCCCACAAATTACCAGAGTTTCCCCAGTTTGTTCCTCCTTTTCTGCTGGGAAGTGGCGGCCAGGTAGAACGTGCGGCCGCTGGATATTTGCCTAGGATTTCTCGATGTCCTGCAGGTGAGTCAGGGCATTAGATCTCCAGAAATCACAGCCGTGTCTGCAACACGCACAAACCACCAGCCAGACTATCCATTTCTGAGTCACGGTGAGAGACAGCATCTGTTGTATCTATTTGGCTCTCCTTTGAGTGCTACGCTCTTTAAAAAAGGCAGACTGCTCAGAGGGCTGGCCAGACCCAGAGATAAGAAAGAGAGGTTTTGCTTTTCCTGCGGGGCAGGAGGGACCGGGAGGTTGCTGCAATTCACAGCCCCTGAGCTGGCAGCGGGCGAGGCCCTGCGAGGACAGAAGGTGTCTCAGCGTAAGGGGGAGATGTTATTTCAACCTGCCTTTTGTACTTTTGGTTCGACTCGAGAAGTTAATTATTCTGTTTTATATTCTAATAAAACTGGCTTTGGAGTTTTAAAGCCCCTCGTTGGTCTTCTTTGGAGAACGGCACTGCAGCCATGCCTGCGGCGGCACTCCGTTTCCCTCAGACAGCGTTTGCAGGGTACCACCACCACACAGCCTCGGCTGCGGCTGCTGCCGGAGCAGGACGGGCAGCTGAGCCCTTCCAGCCATCACCCGCGGGGACCAGGCCATGTCACAGCCTTCCCAAGGCAAACCTCCTCTCCCAGACAGGGCAGGAAACTTTGCAGCGCTCCTCTCAGCCTCTTTCTTGCCTTGAGTAAGCCGGGCCTTGCAAAGCTGCAGCTGTTATAACAGCTTGTTGGCAAAGCTCCTGTCACTCCCACCCGAATTAGCCAACCTGGGAAACACACCTGACACCCAAACGACAATAATTTGCTTACAATGATCCAAGCATCGCAAACCTTTTGATAGCAGCACTGGCCGCTGTTCCCGCATGACTTAGTTTCCTAAGCAGCCTGGGATCCAAGAGGAGTCAGGCACCATCTTCCCTTCAGTGCCAGCCGCTCAGCAGGTTACCAGAGGCCTGAACCCCGCGGAGCATCCTGCACTGGGAAATTCCACCGCAGCGTTCCCCCTCCACGATTAACTCACGGATGGAAACAGACGGGATTTCTGTCCCTGTTCCTCTGGAGGCAAGCCAGAGCCAACGCAAGGACACCGATCCACCTGCTGCTTGAGGTCTTGCCGCGCCTCTATCTCCCCCGCTGGATGAAGAGGAGTCCCTGGCCGCACAGCACGGCGTGGGTGCTTGCAGAGTGCAGGGACCAAAAGAAGAGCCCAGGATCCTGCCTCCAACGGTGCCTGCACAGTGCAAGGACGGAGCGCCGGGCCAAGGAGCCTACACGGTTCGGTTTCTGCCGTTGCCTCTCGGGGTCATCTCCGGAGGGAGGCTGTACTTGGATCTTTGAAGCCACAGTCCTTTCCCTGGACTTCTCCTTTCCCTGGCTCTTTGATTTTAAAGCCATTTATATTCCAAGCCAATCTGTACTAAAAATAGGATTCCTTACTAAGAATGGCACCAGCATTACTCACTTTCTGCTAGTTCCCATCTCAGGCTACGCTGCCACACCTCCGGCTGGAGGAGTGCTGCAGTAATCATCCACAACTATGTGCTTCTGTGAGCAGGTTTTGAACCTTTGCCATCCTTTGGAAGCTCCCACTGTTTTTTCTTTCATGTGCTAATACAGTTCAGTGGCTTATCTCCTCTCACATCCCTGGGGCACACCTCTTTGCAGAAGGTACACTGACAACCCAACCAAGTGGGAAAAACAGACGGGAGGCACAGCCATCCCCCGTCTTCTCCCCTGCAATCCGGGTCCATCTGCTGTCCTCAGCTGGAAGGGACGCTGTTCTTACTTGCATTTGGGAAGAAACAATTTGCTCTCCCTGGAAGCTACGGCATCCTTTGGCTTTGACTGTCAGCAGCTCCGCTCGAACCGCTCACCAGCACGGAGGCTTTGGGCCTTTCCTAGCGGGTGGTACTCTTCCAGCTCAGTTTTGCAGATGCTAAGCATTTCTGCAGGGAATCGCTCCTCCACGGGTGTGGGAGGTGTGAGATACCTCTGGCTAGGTCTAGCTGTGGAGTTAAATGGATCCTAGATGGGGTCTGGGGCTCTTTTTCAGCATCATTTTGAGTTTTGCACACCACTTGCAAGTGCAGGGACGTGTTTCCTCCTGCTGTCCATGTCAAAGGTGCAGCCAGTGCCAGAGCTGACTGTCATTTATTTGCTCTGATAAGGGGTTAAATATGCACAGGTAAACCAGGGCGTATGTTCATAATGCAGGTGGCAGTGATGCTTTAAAGGAGGCACCTTTCTTTGTTCCCTTAATGATTCATTCATTGGGAGTGTGGGAATTAACCTATATAAATTTTTGCTACTAAGTAGATACACCTAGATCCTGAAATAGTGGATGGGTGAGAAGCAGTTAGAGAGGCTCTCCACAGTGTCCCGGTGGCACGGCAAGAAAGAAGCCAATCCGCAGCGGTAGGCTGGGAACAAACGACTGCACGGCACTTCTCACAGCCAATCTTCTTTGCCTCCTGTTTTGGGCTGACTCACCAAAAATCCTGCAGGGCTGCAGGAGACACCTCTGAGAAAGGCCTGACGTGACGGAGACCTTCTCTTCTGGGGGCTAAGCCCCGGCAGCCGGAACGGCGCGCGGGTGGAACTGGTAGGGCTCAGACTCGGCGGCCAGCACAGGCGGCCGCCCTCGGGTTGCACCAGCGCTGGCAGGCAGGCGCGAGATTGCATCAGGAAGCCGATATGAAAAGGGAGGCTGGCCTTCCAAGCCTGGCCCCGTGCCCTCTTTGTGAGCCCTACCTTACACCTCATCAGCTGGGAGGTGGAGAAGACACCGATTTGTATTTAGGACACCTCACTAACGGAGAATTTGTCTCCCTCCTGCCCAGCTAGAGGAGGAAAGAAACCTTTCTGGGTTTCCTTCTCGGGCTGACATCTCCAGACTAACTCTTGTGCTCCTAGTATTTTCTGACTTTTTTTTAAGAACCTTTAAGCCTCAGTGAACAAGAGTTGATCAGCCTGAGATTCTTTACAGTGGACAGATCAATCAGTCCTGGTTTATCCACTGGAAGTTACAAATTAGATGAGCATCTGGGCTGACGGAAGCATGAGGCAATGGTCAATGCCCTGTTTCTGGTTTCCTGCAGCTTTGAAAGGAGGTCACACAGCACTATTGTCACTGTGATGAGGTCTTGGTTGCTTAATCTCTTCAAGGTAGGCTCCCACAGGGCGAGGTAACACCCCAGACACTGCAAAACCCACCTGCATCTTGCTGGCACCTCCAGCCAACCCTCTCCTCGCAGCAATGGCCACGAGCATGCCGCTTCGGACAAGATGCGGGGAAGAGCTTAGAGAGCGCAAGCCTGCAGGAGACACCAAAGAGGTCCAGGAGAGGCAGCTCACAGCTCAGAAGAGCCCATGTGCTGGGGAGGACCGCTATTCACACTGCCCGCAGGACAGAGACTACAGCAAGGAGCAACAAGAGGTACCAGGGGCTTTACTCCAGGCAGGATGAACCCCTCCAAGCAGAGCAGCGCAGGCCAAAACAAACCCTCCGGCAGCTCTCTCCTGCCCAGCGCTGGTGGACTTGGCGGCGTCAGGTTAATGGTTGGACTGGATGATCCCAAAGGCCCTTTCCAACCTAACTGACTGTGATTCTGTGACTGCCTTCAGCGGCCCCGTGACTGTCCTCCGGGAGGCCAGGCAGACAGGCCACACCGGGTCACGGCGAAGGCGTGTGGGCACAGCAACCCCATGCAAAGCACTCTCTTGTGTGGCATATCCAGCTTAGCCACGTTTGTGGGTGATACCATCAGTTTAATCAATGTTCTCTGTGCTACAAAGCCATCCCAGATGCTTTGCATTGGAGACAGCTTCTCCAGGAGTCATTAGCAAGGTGGGGGGGGCGGGGGGAAGAAGCAATTGTCGGGCTTCTTTTTGCATAGGTCGCGGCATTAGCAGCAAACTGCCTCCCCCTAACCCCTGCTTCCTCCTCCCCTGGTACCTGTGAACCTCCCTACACTTCACTTTGGGAGCTACTGCACAGCGATATTTCACAAACAGGCCTGAGGCTTTGTCTGCTGCCTGTCCTGCTTCCTTTGGAGCGCCTGAGATCAGCGGGGCTGGAACGTCTGCCCATGTCACGCTCCCGTGCCGCCCGGATGGGAGATGGAAACTCACGTGCTGAGGATGAGGATGGCTTCTCACTCACGGTGTCGGGTTCCCAGCTTGAGCCATGTTGCAGCTGGCAGATGGGCCTCCCGGATCATGACGTTGACTCTAAAAATTAGGAGAGAGGATAAAGTCAGTCTTGCTGTTTTCAAAAGTCTCTAGGGTAACACTTAGGTCATACACTGAACTTCATCCCTTCTGCTCCTAGGGGCCATAAATGCCCTTGCTCAGAACAGGTATGTGAAACTTTAGGTTCTCGGGCCATGCCTCCACGCCAGGAACCAGCCCCTTGTGCAATACGCCTCTAAGCATCTCCAGGGAGTGGGCCTTGTCTAGTCCTCCACAGCACCAGGCAATTGTAGATACTTAGATTTGATGTGCACGCGTACAAATACACGTACAAAATACTACCAGCCCCTCCAAAGCTTCACATTGAAACGCTGCTAATCTAAAAGACTAAAACCTACAACTGTTTCCTCCTTGAAGCCCCATTGCTGGTGGGAAGGTTCACGGTGAAGTCATGAGCGTCGACAACCCTGCCCAAAGCAGTCGGTCCGAGACATCCTTTCCGAAAGGCTGGAGTGCTCTCCACAAAGCTATCTGTACCATCAGCTGTTAATCAGCACAGACCAATTGATTTCATCTCCCACTAAACAAGGGCCTGGCTCATCCTTGTTTTGGTAGATGCTTGTCTGTGATAGTTCTGTAGCCGTGGCGGTGGAAGGCAGTACGGCTTGGTAGCATTTCTGGTGCTGTCTCACTCACCGCTTCACTCTGTCACCAGGCTTGCGGCCCTGGGAAGGGTTTAATCCCTTCCCTGCTTTTGCCAGGTAACAGCTGCTCCACTTTCAGGAGCCCTGGATCACCCAGGTTTTGGTGAGGTAAGTGGATGTCCTTGCAGGAGCTCCTCTGGGAGGAGCTTTGGGAAAACCAGTCAGGACTGGTCCCGCCAGCCCTGGGAGCATTCCTGCTCCCATGCTGATGCAACTGGATCCAATCTCCTGGCAGACCAGCTGGCTGCTTTCCAAGGAGCTCCCTCCAGACTGGCTGGCAGGCTGAGCCCGCACAGGGGACAGCTGTGACGAAATCTGGAGCGAGGGGATGAAGATAATGCTTGGTGCCAGCTGGCCCCTGCCAGGAGAAGACGAGCTGCCTTGCTCCGCTGCCGGTTTATCGTGCTGCGGAGCATCTCGCCGGCAGCAGCGAGACCGTGGCCGTTGAATCCCGGTGTTGAACCGTAGCGCAGTCATTTGGGATGTATGAGTGGGATTCGTTTAGCGACTGTTGCGCATCACCGGCGTCAGACAGGGAAGCACAGAGTTATCTCAGTGGCAACATTCATCCCGCTCCCGCTCGGGATTCGGCCTGTAGCAGCTCTGTGTGGCACGCTCTGCAGCAGAAACGCATCCTGGAGATGAAATAGCTGAGCGCTGAGCACGGCTTAAGAACGCTCCCGAACCAGGTAAAACCAGAGAGGAAAACGCAAATTCCAGCCGTGTGTTTAAGCTACATTCCAGACGCCCCGGGAAGGCCTCAGCCACCCATGTACGTCTTCTGAACGAACGCACAAGCCGAGATAACCTCCACAAAGGGAATTAAGAAATGCTTTAATGATGTCCTAAAGCGGAATCTTTCAGACCCCAGCACAAGGACGGGATCTGAATGCTGCTTTCCCTTGAGCTCCCGCTAAATCAACAACTAAACCCACGCTGATGCTGCTGGGACCGGGAGGAGACCGCGCCGGTGGGCAACAAGCTCCCCACCATCGCCGCTCACCACCCCTTCCCAGCTTTTCCTGTGATATTTTTGCCAACAGACACACGCTGCTGAGTCTTGCGCTGCTTGCTCATTAGCCTTGCATTGAGTGATTTCTCATGTAAATCATGCCAGCCCCCAGAAAAACCAGTTCAGTTCCAGTCTGCGCCGCTGGGATGGACACAGAACAGAGCAGAAGTGCTAATCAACTTCTTTTTTGTTCTTTTTTTAAAAATAGAAAACCAAGGACTAGGCATAAAAGCAGTCGTTGCCGACCTTCCACCGGCAGCAGAACTACCCTTGCATCTGCAGAGACTTCTCCAAACGGAGAAGTCCCCGAGCCTGTACGTACGGCAGCAGCTCCCGTGTCTCTAATGACAGGTTTGAAACCCATGAGCAGCATTCGGTCCGTGGACCTCACGCCTTCTGCCAAATCTTACGTTGATCATTTAAAGGCACGGCGACGTAGCTAATGGCAACATATCTTTTCGATGTGGTGTCTCATCAACTCCAGGACCGTAAATGTGGCTGAGAAGAGTGCTGCCATGCAAAGG
>JAVSBS010028481.1:0-11093 GCA_033124195.1 Coracias cyanogaster | reverse complement strand
GATGCTTTGCTCCTTAGTGCTGCTGCTAACACAAGCTTCTCAAAGGCCAGGCATTGCTGCACCACTCTCCCATCGAGCCTCACCCCGCTGCGGACAGGTGCTGAGCCTGCCAAAACCACCGAAATGCTGGAGCTAGGGTCTGCAGTATACGCCTTACTACGCCTTTAACATTCCTTGCTGTGCCTTTCCTTAAGGTTTGTGCTGGAACGAGAGCAGTATTGGCTGAATTCAGCGCTTTAAGAGTTCCTTCCTAGGTGATAACAGCTCACGGGATTATCCCGGGTGAGTCAGTAAAACTGAAAGGGAAGTTACTATCTTTCCATTGCAGGGTATTTTGGGGGGAGTTCTAACCTAAAATCCTGTACTTATTCTGGCTCACTTTGCTCCACTCTGCTACTCTATCCTTCCACCCCACTTCCCCTTCCAGCTGAAATCCCAACCGCTGGCGGCCTTTTTCAGGCGACACGCTCGTGCAGAACACCTAAACAGGATCGAGACGCACAGCCACAGTTCCTGTTCTTGAAAAGCTTCCATCATACATGAGCGGGACTAAGGCCTGACAGGACACCTGTTGCCCTAAGCCCTGGTTTGGTTCTGCTCTGTCCTGCTCCACCCAGGAGGTGCCTGCCTCTCATCCCTGGCAGCAATCATCTCCGGGCATAAGGCAGGAAAGCGCCTTTTCGCTGGAAGGAGGCAGCTCGGGCACGACAGCGACGCAGACAGGCACCAAGGGCAGCCACGCTAACTCTGCGCCTATGGAAATGACATTTGAAAGTTCCTCATTTGCAACTCTTTCTACCTGCATTTTCCGTGTGCGCCTTTAATCATTTCTGAACACGCTGCTGAGAAATGCGAGGGCAAAGGATGCAAGAGGAAGGGAAGTTTTGCGGCTAAGACTCGGGACAGCTACCGGGCTCTGCTCTCATCTGTAAGCGACCGCTCTCCGATACCCCAAAACAAAGTCACTGCCAGGTGCGCAAGGAAAATCACAGGCGAAGGAGGAAGCTGCTGGCCGAGGTGAGGACCCGGGTGCCACCAGGCAAGGATCCCAAGGCAGTGAGAAGGAAGGACGGTGTCACCTGACCTAGGGTGCGTGGCGCTGGAAGGAGGGTATGACATCTAGGTTAGGGCAATTTGGAAATGCTGGATTCCAGCAGACTCTCAGACTATTGGGACTTTTGGTCCCAAACTTCAAGGAGAAAGGGCCGCGTTATTTCAGTCAAAACATACTGAGCTGAAACGTGGCTTTTTTTCTCAATTATATGCAAAAAGTTACGTCTTTCGGACACAGTATGTCTAAGAATGAAAAAACGGTTTCTGTCAAGAAAAACTGCTACTCTCCTTCCGAGGAAAATGTATTTTGAAAGCATTTCTCCACCTTGGACTTAAGCTGTCCCACCTCAGAGGTCTCCTTTGGCTGAAGAAGGCACAACCGCTGCTTCCTTGGCTTTGGGTCGGGATCCACGATACGCAACCAAGAGCTGCTCCCCCCCGACATTCGCCGGCGCAGCCGTCCCGGCCGAGCAAACTCGGGAGTCACAGGCAAAGCCAGACCTGCAGTAAGCGAGGATGACTCGCTCCAGGAAGGTGTAACCAGCAGAGGAACGATAGGTATGTACGGCTTTGTTCGCGAAATGAGAAGGAATCGAGGTTTGTTTATGAAAGGCTGCCTGATCCTTCCATCCCCTGATTTCTCTCGAGTGAACAGACTCGGAGGCTGACACCGGCAGCCGGCCTTTCTCCTCGAGCACGCTCGCTCGCTGCACTCAGCTGTCACCAAGAACGCGAAGCCATCGCTTCCTGTCAAAGGTAACACCTTGAGAGCCAGGGACTGCAAGACTGTTCACCCAAGTGAGACTCTCCACACGGAGAAAACTTACTAATAAGATACGGGACCAGGAACCCAGGCACACTTGGTGGAACTAAGGAAACTCCACGGTGAGGGGAGCAGGTTAAATGCCAGATGATGTACATATCCTGAAGAGCAGACCTGGCTGTGCACGACCTACGATAAAAATGATCTTTGGCCTTGCCCTGCAGCAGATGAGATTTGCCTGTCAGACGGGAGTAGCACCCGTGGACAGCAAGAGAATTCCAGACCTATAGTTCCACCCATCAGTTGTATTGGGTTTTTTAAGCAACCAAACCACTGGACGCTGTAAGAGCTCGTGCAGCAGATCGGCAAGGCACGGCAGGGGACGTGGGAAGCTCCCTGCCCGGCACGACAACAGCCATCTCTTGGGCACCTAAAGCTCAGCAGGCACTACAACAACGCTGGACACAACTGACTCATTGCAAAGCTCCTCTCTACGAAGGAGCTGCTGGTTACGCTACTTCTCAGCTCTGCCTGGAACCTAAACCCCTATAGAGGAACAAGTCTTCTACAAACCCAGCCCTCCACAATTTCCAAACTTTCAGCTAAGGAGACTCAGCCATGATTTTCCTTCCTGATTATCGACACAAGTTCAGTCCCACACCAGGGCAACACCAGCTGACACACACATTTTCAAGAGTCCATCCTCCCAGAAATAGCTCGGTTGGGCCTTTCCTGTTCCTAACCGCCTGTCTTTGGAAAGCACTCTCCAGTCCACTCAGAAATCACAGCATGGAAAACACAGCAGATCGAATTTACAAGTTAGACCAGCAGCTTTGCTCCTGTTAAGTTTTCAAGGCAGGGAGAGAAGGGGGAGCACAGCTCAGTGCTCTCTGCTGGCATCGGGTTAGCCTGTCAAGCAGAAAAAGCCGGGATTGACTCCAGAACGCAGACTAGAGAAAGAAGAGTTTCTGGAGGCGTCATCTCAGGGCTTTCACAGCGAAGCTGGAATCCATCCCCAGGCTCACCAGGCTCCAGCTCCGTTACCACTGAGATTGAGCGTGTTTACCCCAAAGCAAAGAGCTTGGCATGACTGACAGAAACAGCTTCTCTTGCCAGAGCCCTAACAGCAAACGTCTGAGGAAAAGCCGCTCGGAGAAGTGCTGTTTACTCTGGTGATGAAGCAGGTTCCCTGGAATGAAGTCCTGCAATCTTCCCAAGAGATGTTGCAATACGTGTACCTGTAGCTCAGCGGCAGGACATACAGGCAGCTCTCAGAGGCCAGGAACTGCTTGGCCAACCGAGGAGGCCAAGGCAAACACACCTCAGCTACAAAGAGCACACAACTTGGGTCCAAATTAAAACTGCTTTTTTTTCCCCTTCTCTGCTCCTAGCCAAGCCAGAGCCAGCAACACCTCTTGAACGTGCTTTTGCGAAAAAGTCTCACAAGGCAGTTCTCAATCTTCTCTACAACTGCAGCTTAGAGCTAAACTCAGCCCCTCGTCATGACTTTTTTTGGCAACTCTGAACTTAGACCCCAGCTCACTGCTACAAGTGTTGGCAGGGAACATCAGCACTCAGTTGGACTAATGAGTACCTGGGGAGGAAAAGAAACTCAGGGCAGCGTGGGGAGGCCAGGGCTCCCTTTGTTTCGGGAGTCACTGGCCTGAGGCAAGGCTGCTGTTCCTCACTTATTTATGAGCGAGTTTCAAGCCGCTGCCCAAATTGCGACCGCACAGAGATGAAAGCCTCGCCTCGTCAACATTCCCAGCTCCAGTCCAGTGCAAAGGGCTACCTGTTTAAACCAACTTCAGCCTGCGATTCTGCTCCCAGCAGGGTGGCTCACTTAGCCCCTGCCCCATGCAGGAACTACAGGAATCCTTGCTGGCTGAATTCAATGGACTTCCTACTGAAATGGGTACTCCCATTTGCACATTTTGTTTACCAACATCTTGCACTCCTGTGAGAGCACCAAGCTCCTACTTCACACACGGCTGGAGCTCTTCACAGCCCTACTCTGCTCCTATGTGTTGCAATTCCTGCTCTGAGGAGAAACCAAGCTCTAATTTCCAGTGTTTACATGTACTCCCCGAGAGCAAGGAAAAAAATATCTTACCATGGTTAGGTTATGTAAAAAGTTTAATTATAAAATAAATAAGTTCATTATGGAAACATTAAATATTAAATACAGTAATAAATATTTACATATTTACAGATATGACTTGACAATTAATGGTGTTTCTCTGCTACCAGAAGAATTCAGCTCTGTTTACACAGAACACATTCACTCTTCCAAGAAGAAACTCAACTCAAATAATACTCTGTGCTCGAGTCTGCATGGACAGTTCAAGAAACCAAGGACACTTGGGTCAGAAAAGTTTGAGGTAAGTCGAGTTCTTTGCACCAGAAGGTAGAGCACGAGAGACCACTGCTTGCAGAGTGTCAGTGCCTGAATTTGATTCTTCAGAGGAACAGTTTCTCGGTCAAGTTCAGCTGACGGGATCTGATGTGAAGCATTTCATACGTGAAGCGCTGCTTGAAGCAGCGTTGAGTGTCCAGGTAACAGAAGTAGCTTTGTGTTTACAGCAATCGGGTCCAGACTCATCAGCTTGTTGGAGCATGGACCTCTTCCTTCAGATCTTGCACTCCCTGCCTCGGCATCCCGGGAAGCCTCACTTCAGCTCGGGCCAGCGCACACGCAAAGGGACAGCCCCACTCACACAACGAGTCCTGCTCAGTTCAGAGGACTCCTTTCCACACACACAGTGACAGAACCCAGGTGTGGCTGACAAAGATCTGTCACCAACGCCCTGCAAGTCACAACTAGAGACGAAGTTCTTTGAAGCTGATAGCAACAGGGAGCACAGCGACACCAGAATGAGGTTGAGGTCTAGGGAGAGAAGCCATCCAGAGCTCTTCCCTTTTTCACTCGGGGAGAAAGAAGGGGATTTTCTCCCCTCCATCCGTTCCTGAAAGCTGCAACAAGCTCCCTCCCTTAAGAGTTAGAGCTGCCAAAGGAGGCTTGCTAACAGAGGAAAGTCCATCCACACAACAGCAGACTGGAGCTCCAGCACTGACAGAGAAGGCTGAGCAGCAGCAGTCTCCAGCAGGTCTTAACAGCAGGTCCTCCACCCCACAGCAGCAGCAGCTCCTTCCACATTGTTGTGCCAGGATGTAGCAGTAACTGTTCTCCCCAGCAAGCGGTTCAGCAGCAAGTGCCATGTTGACACCTCCTGGCAGCAGCCTCTGTCTTGATGCATCGGGGCTTAGTGGCAACAGCTCCAGCCCCCAGTGTCCCGGTGGATGTGTCAGGTAGCCAGAGGTACCCTGCAGCTTGCCAGTGGCCACATCAGAACTGTTCTGTAAGGGGCAGACCAGGCACATTAATCACCACCCAAGACATGAGCACTTGATGCTAGAACCACGCCAAACCTACGTCCGAGACAGGCGGGTTATGGATGTGCACACCGGAGGACTCTCTGCTAGGTACTCTTCAGCTTCAAGAAAGGTTTGAACAAAAACACTCCACTGGTCCCTGGACAAGGTCTGTAGCTGACATGTGCAAAGCAAAACCTCAGAGTTCTGCCAGAACTTCTCAGAACTATCCTTTACCGTTTCCTCCTCCAGCTTGTAGTGTAACTCCTATTCAGTAAGGGTCCTCCAGCCTGCTGTTGGGTGCACTTGTGCTCAGAAGAGATCAACCAGCTCGCTCATTTAAACCCACTAGATTTCTCCCAGGAGTGATCCACCTGGGCCAAGCTTTAGCGCTCAGTCGCTGTGACAGTATGAAACTTGACTGAGAGCCTATCTGCGGTGCTCACACAATGGGCAGCTTTGTCCTGGTCTCCAGCCTCTAAGCACCAGAAGCTTCCTGCTGCCTTGCAGGGAAGCCATGAAAACGCTCAGTACTTCTCTTCTGAGAGGTGATGATTCCCTTGGCTGCCACATCACCTTCCATGATGGAAGGCTACCACCATTTCCTGCGCTACACCTGCCTCTGCCCAGACATCGGGGTATTTTTTTTTTCTTCCGAGGCTGCTTATCTCAGTACAACTTCCTCGCCTCACCTTTTCCTCTAGGACAGCAGCCAGAAAGTCTAACAGAGCTGTTGAACGTGCACAACTCGGGTGGCTTTGGGAAACCAGAAAACCAAGCCACTTGCTCAGGTGTAACCTATGTGTTTCAACTCCCTTCAAGTGTTAAAAGCAAACAGTAGCTTTGCAAGACACACACACAATTCTCGTACGGCTAACTCCAGCCCGGGAGGCCTGAAAGGTGTTTTAAGTCAGCTTTCCTACCTGCTCTCTCCCCATTTACACACCAACGTGGCCATTTCTGTTTTCTTGTCGAAGTTTTTTCCTTTCTTCCTTCTCTTCGTACTGAGGACACTTTTTCCTGACCCTGCAGAATCACAGCAAGTTAGAGGTCATTCTGAGTGCGAGGTACATCCTGTCCTTACCAGCCCTCCCAACCCCTGCAGCATTTAGGCTCCTGGCCTTTGAATCCTCAAGCAACTGCTCGGCAGCAGGAAGTTTCACGCAAGGCAGCTTTTAACATTCGGCACCCAGCAGTGTCTGATAAAACCGAGGAGCCCCTCAGTCAGGCACCGGCAGTTTTGCCTCACAGAGCCAGGGTTTCTTGGCAGCTTTCACAACCTGCTGCAGAGACCAGACCACCTTCCTTCCTCCCGTGGACTTGAAAAGTCTGAAGTTCCTTGAACAGCTAAGCAAGCTGCTTACTGGTTTTCTCCCAATCTCTCTAGTCTTCTCTCACGATTCTTCCCAACGGACTATCTAGCTTCTCTGGGTCAAAACACAGACTAACAAACCACGTGCTTTAGTCTTGTGAGGGTTCAGAGCACGAAACAAACACCATCCTGTTCCGCGGCTCAATCCAGAAACTACCAGTGATCACCTGCTCTCACAGCGCTACAGAGCTGGTCTTCTCTCCTAGCAGCAAGGAATGAGGCCGTGTTCAGAGAACAAGCACTCATCCCAGCATTCCTCAAGCTCAGGTCTAAGTATGAAGCAACAGCGACATGACAAATGCGCACCTTGTTTCCCCAACTGCAGGGAAGCGTACGGCACGTACCCAATTCAGTTGGTGTACTTCAAGAACTAAAATTAGACCGAACTCTTGTGTTTCACCCACAATAATCCAAGCCCTGCTGTGGTGGAGCTGCAGTGTCAGAACAGAGAACGGCTCCAGCACCCCAGAAATGCTGGAGCCGGGCTCTCCACGCTGACGAGCCTCAGCACAACGGCCCGGTGAACACACTGGCAAGAGGCAAAGGCACCGGCAGGCACACGCTGCTGCACACGGCTGTGGCAGCTACAAAGAGGAGTTTGGAATATGGCTCCAACAGGTACCCAGAACATCTTTTGACTGATTCACTAGAGGAACCCAGGTTCTGATTACCCACCACACTTTTACAACGCGAGGGTCACAGGCTGCCCGCAGCCAGCAGCGAGGGGGAGTAAGGGAACACAGGGCCACTGATGAGCTTCCCAGAGCTTGCTTCTAGACACCTGCAAGCTGGGCTAAGAACTCCGCCCTTTCGGAAGCCTTCCTCACAGGTAATTCGGATGAGCCACGCACATTTCACGCGTGAGCCCGGCTCACGCTTAAGCTAAACAGAGACAAAATGTGTAATACTTACTGCACTATCACAATGATAAGTACAGTAACGAAGCTGATGCTGGAGAGCAAGACAGCTACCACAACCAACACGGTCTTGGAGTAGTCTGCCACATCATTCTTCCTTTGCGTCTTCATGAATTGTTCACCACAGCGCTCACCAAAAAAATCTTGATGACACCTGCAAGTAAACATGAACACAAGTTCTTATCAGCGCCGCTGCTGTTTGGAGCCAAGGACACCCACACATTCAAACACAACTTAGACATCTTCCGAGTTTCCCATGAACCTCAAGATGCTCGCTCCGGAGCGTGTTCATGAAGTGCAGTCACCGCTCTAGCACAAGGTCTGTCAGCATTTCAACAAGTCGAGATTAGTTTGGGCGTGATGTTCCAGGAAGACACGCCTTTTCATTCTTTTGGTTTGAGTTTATGACCAACTGATGAGTTCAGTGGCTTGTTATGCATCTCAGATTCCATCATCACTTCATTTACATGGCAGAAAGATTCTCAGTCAAAATACGGCAGGAGACGGATCCATGCCAGGCTGACACCGATTTTTCCTCTGGGCCCTCGTACGCCACCGGCTCACGCCAGTCACACCTAACTCACAAGGTACAAGTAACTTACTTGCAGGTGACCATCTGCAGATGTTCTAGGTATATGCATTCACCATGGATGCAAAAGTTTTTGTATTCCATTTCACAGGGAGTCCCTTTCTTTTTGTTTTTCCCTTTGTTTTTCTTCCTTCTTGGTTTGCCAGCATTCTTCTCACCCCCCCTCTTTGTTGGCTTGGGTTTAACCACAGGTTCAACTGAAAAAAGGACAGGAAGACTCAGTCCAGCAACGCTAAAATGCTAGATTCTGCGAACATTTAACTACAGAATTTTGTGGGGGGTAGGGAGGTGGTCGCTGCAGGAGAAGCTGTGAGCGGGAAGGCAGCAAGGCGAGAAGCTCATCGAGCGCAGCTCCGCCACCATTAAGTCCGGTGCAAGGAACGCAGACCAAAAGCAGGAGGAGCAGATGAGCCAAGAGCCACCAGAGATGAAGAGAAGCAGAGCCCAAGGACAGCACCACAGCATAGGATACTTGAGTGCAACTGTACAGGTTCAGGCCAAGACCTGCGGAGAAGACGGAGCTCACGCCGAGCCAAGCCCTATCGACTCAGACAAGGCTAGCAGCCTCCATCGCTCTGAGCCCTCCATTTGCATCAGTGATGAAAGGCATTTTAACCCCCTAGGTAGTCCCGGGCGCTTGCAGAGGCAAGACAGCTTGCTATCCCAGTTAGCAGACTTGTTTCTCCCAAAGAACCCACAGCGCTCTCTTCAGCAGAAGACAGTTCCTTTCCAGCTCTCCTACTTTGAGAGATGCCGTCTGCACCGAAGGAGGGAAGGCAGGACAGTCCGCAAGAGTCAGGTTATTTATTCTGCCGCTTACTGTTGCCCCTCATTATCTCAATTAAGACAAACCTCTAGAAGAGAGTGGTGTAAAACGCTGGTGACTTAGCAGCCTTTGGATTTAAGCAAGGCAATCATCCTCCTTTCACTGGGCAGAGCGAGCTAAAGCCAGTCACTGACTAAGGGCCACACACGCTGCGCGGCTGTGCCACGCAGCAGCCAAAGCTCCGTAGCATCCTTCCAGAGCACGGTCAAACGCTGCCCGCCCTAAAGCAGCTCTTCTCTGGGCAAAGCTGGGCTATTCAGCAGCAACAGGTACGGGAGCCTGAGCAGGTCTTAGGAACAGTAGAGCCGTTTACGATATCCTCCTATTTCTCTATTGTGCTCTGCAGGTCTGACAAAAAGGAATTCTCCGAGTACTAATCTTTTACCCCGAGCGCTACGGACACAGGCGATTGCCGCAACAGGATGCAACCGGGTCCGACTACCTCATAACCCCGTATTTCTAGTGACAAGAACAGAGCCTGCACAAAGGGGTAGCTCACTGTTGTCTAGACAGCCGATCATTCTAACTTGTGGAGCAACAAGCCCGGCTTGAAGTTACTTAAAAGCAAGAGTGCCTTCAGCAACCAGAAGCCTGATTCAAACGGTATGAAACTATATTACTATGTAAACGAGGAACCCTGTTCCTGCAGCGAGGCTTCCTGTCCCGAGAAGCATGAGTTTCCTCCTGACTGCAGAGGCCCCTGCTCTGTCTAGTTCAACTTGATATTTAGGTTCACACTTTGATAATTGAGACTGTTTCCACTCTTCCATCTTCAAGGCCCAGCTTGTCAGTTTGATCTCCCCGTCCCTGTCTGCAAGCTGCACAGCCAGGAAAGCCACCCGCAGCTGAATCATAACAGCTTGAAGGCTCCACAGATAAACCTCACGCCAAGCAGAAGAGCTGGTCTACAAACCAACCACCTTTGGTAACAATTCTGGTTTCTGCGCAGTTATACAACACTGAAGTCACCAAGCCAGTCGTTTTACAGGCTGAACTGCTCAATAACTCTGACATTCCTGTTTCCCCAGAGGTCTGCAACTCATCCAGAACTTGAGCAAGGGTCCCCAGATTCCCCCAGCTGAGCATCGGGGCCACGGTACCCCTTCACCCAGGAGATCTTTTCATCTCATTCGGCTCTCAGGGTGTTTCCATAGAAAAAATAGCAGCCAGATCCACTCTGGAGGGCAGCAGCACCAGCCGACTGACACCTAATTGTAGGCACCTGGCCTGTATCACACCTGCACTTAAACTAGAAGCCACACAATCCTCCCACCCCCCCAGTCAGGTGGGCTACTCAGATCTCCTCACGGCCTCACAAGTGGACAAAGGGCACTCAACTCACACACCACCTACTGACCCTGAAGCACTGCCCGAAAGAGGCTTAGCAAAACTTTCCCGGAGCCACTTGAGGGGTTTGAAGTGTTTGCTTTCCCCAGAGTTTTTCATCAACTCCAAGGCAATTAAGCCACCGTGAGAAAATACCAGGAAAATCTTGGCAGCAGGAGAGACAACCCGATGTGAAGCCCCGCTGCAGAGCCAAGCGGCACCCCCAGACCCCAGCCCCGCCGGCGGGAGCTCCCCCATGGCAGCGCTCCCGGCCGCAGGGGAGGCCGCCACCAGCTCAGCTGCAGCTCGGGCTAAGCCTGCACACCTGGCAGCCTGTTTTTCGGGAAACAGCTCCAAGCAGAAGCGTGCTTTCTGCTCTGCGCTCGACGAGCCTCAGCCGGTGCTCACCAACGGGGCCATGGGGCCCCGCGCTCCCGACCTGGCCTCCCACCTGCCCGCTCACCTCGGATCAGGTCGTCCACGATGTACTGGTGGGCGGGCAGCGCCTCCTCGTACTCCTCGTCCTCCTCGTAGTCGGGGCCCGTGTGCGCGGCCTCTCCCTCGCGGGCCTGGGGCTGCCGCTGGACGGGGCTCCGCGGCCGCTCCGGCTCCGTGGCGTTGGGCGAGGACCCGGCGACGGGCCGGCAGGCTGCGAGAGCGGGGCGGGGGGGAAAGAAAATAAAATGGCGCCGTGGGCACGAGAGGAGGGGAAGGCGCCGGGGCCGCTCGGGCCCCTCAGCGCCCTCCGGGCCCCTCAGCGCCCTCAGCTCCCTCAGCCCCCTCAACCGCCGCCGCCGCCCCCCCCACCTGCCAGCGCGGCCAGCGCGGCGACCAACGCCACAGCGCGCATCGGCGGTCCCGGGGCGAGCGGCGGC
>JAVSBS010028479.1:0-17859 GCA_033124195.1 Coracias cyanogaster | reverse complement strand
GGGGGTTGGAACTAGGTGATCTTTGAGGTCCCTTCCAACCCAAACCATTCTGTGATTCTGAGTTCCCCTGACTGCAACTGAGTGTAATTTGGTGCAGCATCAGGCTCAGCTCTGTTGCAAGCTTTAGAGTTCTACAGAAAACAGTGCTTCATCTCTCACCCAAATGGGCACACCCACAACAGTTTAATAAAGGTATCTCCCAACAGACATTATTTAATTTACTTCACACATTAAAAATAATGACTTTTAACTGCACTTCTTTGGCTGATACCTACTTTGTCTCCAAGTTAGAGAACTCTCACAAAAGTATCAAAGGAACAGTAGGACTCTCTCAGCAGAGAGACAATTAACAAGCTATCCTCGACAGCAACCTTCACATTTGCATAGTTAAACATTTAAATAATTGAATCCATAAGTATTACAAACATGATAAGTTACAAACAAGATCAAGGCCTTGAAGATACTTGGAAATGAGTTGGTTTGTAAAGCAATCCTGTTCGGGGGGGAAATGGAATCATAGGCTTATTTCAGCAGTTTCTCACTATCCCACACTGAAAAGTTCAGGACCCTTCAATTTGCGATTGACTCTCACTTATTCTATAGTGACAATTAAGTTCTTTTCAGTCCTCCCGGAGGTAAGGGTCCTCACCTGCCTCTGTGTTTCCTAAAACACCCGGTGGCAATGAGGATTCCTCTCCTTGAGCTTTTATGAGCTCTTCTGTTTGAGCTTCAGCTAACTTGGTCTCTGCTTTCTGGGACAGCTGCCGCACTTCTTGCACCTGTGACTTCACCAGCTGAATGTGGCTGCGGGCTGTCACTGAGGCTTGGTCTGCACCTGGAAAGCAACCATTTCGATACACCGGGTTAGAGGAATACCCCACAAACCTTCAGTTAAGAAGCAACCATCTATAATTATCTGCTTTGCTAAGCGTTCCAAGGGCTCTTGGGCTATATTCATGCTAAATGCGCTACTGTTTATTTACCTTGAACAACAATACGGAGTTGTTTAGGTGGGGAAAGACCTTTAAGGTCATTGTGTCCAACCATTAATATGTCTACTTTGAGATATTTCCCCCGCCACTCCTTGAATTCTTCCCACCCAAGAGGGTATCAGCCAGTGTCTGAGCAGAACGATCAGCTTGTGCCAGGGGGTTTGAGTCCTTGTGTGCCAGCAACTTTTGGTCCTTGTCCTGTCCTGGCAACTACCAGCAGCAGGAATGTCTGTGGCACTGCTGAACTTGGAACCCCTTCTCCCATGTTCCTCCTGTGCCCCTAGAGATCCTGTGTCTTTTACAGCCACTTAGAGAGTTAGGATGTCCCTGTATATTCATTGCTTTCCTTCTCTACTCCAGTAAATTTGCTGATTTACCATCAGTCAGCCTCTAACTCTGTCTCAGAGCTATCACGTCTCTACGTGTTTTGTGAAAGTGTGTATATGGGAAGAAAAGACCAAAATCAGTATCTTTCCTGAGTGAAAGGCAAATATTCTCACTCTTTAATAACAGCGAATCCAGCAAGGAAGACCTGCTGCAGCCCCCAGGTATCCTCATTTCTGTGGCTCCCCGACCTGTTTCAACACTGCACTTAAAAATGACTAAACACCTCCCTCAAACGCTTTCTGGTGCGGTTGCTCTTGATCTAAACCACATGTGAACTTTCCAGGCTTAGTTCTCAGAACAATTCTACTAGACCTGTAGCCAATAAAAGAACAGAAGCTCTCAGCATCTCTGAAAACCAGGTGCTAGCTGTAAACTGGTGAGTGAAATGTATTTATATTCTGTCTCTCTCAACTCCACTCTCATTCAATAAATGCTGCCCAAGTCCTAGGAGAAAAAAAACCTTTGAGTCATTCTGCTTTTGCTTACCTGACTGATACGCAGCTTCTGCTGCCATCTCTGAAAGACGCAACGCTGTCATCCAGCTGGATTCCAGCCGTAGGTACTCCTGCTGTTTTGTTGTCATCTGGGAGTAAAACAAATCATTACTTAACTCGATGTCACAGTATCTGAATGCTCCTCAAACAGTGTCTTTGGGACAAGGGGAGCAAGAGAGAGGAGAACTTCCCAAGCAGATTTTTAAGCAGCAGATTTTTAAGCGGCAGATTGCTGACGAACGGGAGATGATGGCTTACATCAACTCTGGCTCCTATGACCACCTGCCAGACTGCATCCACCTCTTCGGAATTCATTTTCCCAAGAAGATTTGCATATTGCTTGTAGAGAGACGCTAGTGTGTAAACTGCCTGCAAAGGAATCGTTTCACACAATTACAGGACAATCTGCACATCTCTGATACCATCTCACTGTTAATTAGCAACACTGCTGAACTGTTCCAAAGGTGCTTTGTTCTTAAGGTCACTGCAATGTTGGTGGCACTGACAGTGTGTGGTGCTGCCTACAGCAATATTATGGGGGGTAGATCTCATTACATACTTCCCATACTAATAAAGTAAACTGGAATGCAACGACTCACATTGGTGCTTATTTAAAACAGTATCTTGTTGTTTCAGACTTAAATCTGGCTCGCTCCATACTTCTGATGACACTCAAGTTCATGGCCTTAGGCACAGAGGGTAAATAAAATACCTGAGACCCCAGAGTGGGGTATCCCACATACTCAGTACGCAGGTATCCAGTAACAGTTACGAGTTTCTTTTGCCCCCGTTCAGAGACATGGGTCATTTCAGCTTGAGTTCAAGCTCAAAGCAAGTCTAACAAAGCTAAAAATAACCTCTGTATTTGGTGTAGTAGAGGTGTGAGCCCTACCCTGCTGTTTCCTATGGACCTGACACCTTCAAACCCCCACACTTCTTTTATTAAAAAAGCCAAAGTCCATTTTAAGTGTGGATTAAGAGTGGCAGTGAGTGCCAAATAATTCAGTATTTCCAGTAATGCCTTGCCCACAAAGTCTGGGATGTCTCAGCTTACCTTTGTATACTCTGTCAATGCTTCAATCAGTGCGTATGTCGTTTGAGAGAGGAGTGTAGACGTGCTGTCTGTCACCAAAGAAACTGCTCTTTTAATCAAGGCATCGTTACTGAGAGAAACCGGGTTCTGTTTCTGAAAGACAAAACATTTCATGATCTCTACGCTGACCTTCATACAGATGTTAGCATAACAAATAACGGTGAGGAAAAGCACCGCTGCTCGTTACAAGGCTCAACAGTCTAATTCTCATTGTAAAACCAGGCGACTGTTCGTGCAAGGTGTTACTGAAGACGCTATCTTTGTCATTTCTCAACCTTAACAACCACATGCCTTAAACACCTGTGATCCCCAAGAAGGAATAAAGTTCTGAGGCTAAGGACTAGTTTGTAAAACGCTAAGCAAGTGCTGTAGAATATTAACTAGTTTCTAACGCATGGGTGCTGTACGGATCTCGCTCCTGATACATTACCTCGACCACTGGGACCGCGCACAAGGACACTCCCAGCCCCACGCCCACCACCTGGTGCCACCGTCCGCTCGCACCCGAGAGGCAGCGTCTCCGAATATTGGCCAGACCAGGGAGGCTTTGTCTGGAAGTGCAAGAAACAACGTTAAACCCAAGAAATAATCAGGGCGTGGTGGGAAATAGGCATCAAAGAGGAAGAGAACACCTTGAAGCTGTTGTAGGTGACCTAGACTCTGCCAAGCTTTTGTAATGCAGCTGCATAACAGTGAATGAGTACGTTTGTTTTAAATTCTGTTGTATACAAGAAGATAGGACAAGCACAGAAACTAGCACATTATTAATCTTTTGCAAGAGGAAATTGATCTTATCTGGCACCAGCATACTGCTAACATTCAATAATATTGAAAAACAAATTTAAGAGCATGCTTCAAAGTGGTCTACGGTCCATGCAGGTGAGCAGTGTGACTGGTAACAGCAGTCCAGCCACACTCAGGGCCTCCCGAATCAGTTTTATTCACGTTCAGTGCTGTGTAAGCGTGCTGGGGTCAGGACCTATCACTGAAATACTCGAGCAAAAAGCCAGAAGCGCTCAGGCATGGTATTTTTTTTGTTGTACATCAATTTTCTGAAAATGACCGGCCAGTTTTCCTTCTTTTATGCTGGGTACTCTGGAAGGCACCACAGCTCCTCCTGCTTGCACTGCTCCAGCCGTGCTGTGGCACCCGGAGAGGGATGAGATGCGTTACGGCCACTTCTGTAGCCCAGGCCGCCGCTGGCTTGATTACACCGGGCAGACAAAGCGGGTACGGAGTCAAAGGGCGGGCAGCGGCCGAGAACCCAGCCGGTAGGCTGACTTCAGCCCCGGCGGCGCGCCTGGGCCGCTCCAGCCCGGTAAGGAGCCGCCTAGGCCCTACTGCGGCCGGGCGCAGCTCCACTAGGACTCCCCCGCCTCGCGTTCGGGACCCGGAGCGGCGGGGCCGCCGCGGTACCTGAGGAGGGAGCAGCAGCTCCGGAGCCACCGGCTGCCCGCAGCCATCTTGGAACCGGGCGGTGCGCAGGAAGTGACGTCAGCGCGTCGCGGGAGCTGGGACTCCCGGCCTGGCGCACGCGCAGGGGGCGGGCACGTGCGGTGTCGCGCGCGCGGCCGTTGGTTGAGGGCGGGAGCAGCGCGTGCGGCGCTGTGAGGGCGGCTCCGGCCTGAGGCGGGCGGGGACGCGGCTCTGGGGTTGGAACGGCCTAAAGATCGTCGAGCCCAACCGCTCCTCCAGCACTGCCAGGGTGCTGCTGACCCCTGTCCCTCAGCACTGCAGCTCCACGGCTTGGAAACCACGTGGTTGGGGACTCCACCACTGCCCTCCGCAGCCTGGGACAGACCTTCACCACCCTTTCAGGGGAGAAATTGTTCCTCACATCCAACCTAAACCTCCTCTGGTGCAACTTGGGGCTGTTTCCTCTTGTCCTGCTGCTTGTTCCTTGGGAGAAGAGCCCGACCCCACCTGGCACCAACCTCCTTTCAGGGAGTTGTGGAGAGTGAGAAGGTCTCCCCTGAGCTGCCTTTTCTCTAGGCTCAACAACCCCAGGTCCCTCAGCTGCTCCTCACAAGATTTGTCTGGGGACATGCCATCGCAGGCCTTTGAAGCAGAACTGGCATTAGGAGCTCTCAGCCCCAGCTGAGTTCCTCTGTGTTTGTGCTCAGAGACGCCTGCCAGGCCAGCCCAGCTCGGCAGAGAGCAGCCCTCAGCTGTGTGTTGGGTCATCAGCAGAAGTGTGGGCTGAGAGCTCACTGACAGACCGCCGCAAATTCTGCTCCCCACCTGCACAGTCTAATTAGTCTATTTTTCAAGAGTACATTAGGCTTCTTAGCTTTTTGCTAGTGATGATCCCCAGCTTCTCCAGCAAAGGCTTCCTATATAGTTCTACGTGAAAGGCCTTGACCAGGTAAATCTATTCTTTTTGTATATACCAGAAATTCCTGTCTGCTCTCTGTGACACTCAATTTACTTGGCATGGTTTAGTTTTAGCAAGGCAGTGCTGCATCACAGACACATCTTGCAGCTAACTCTGTATTTTAAGCATTTGCACACGATGATGTGGTGTTGGTGCCCCCACCCCATAAAACTGCAGGAAGAGGGAAACATTGTGCTGATTTGAAATGCCTTTTCCCAGAACTTCTAAAAAAATTACAAGTAATTTATGTATCTCTGCTTTCACACCTTTAATGAAGCAGAGTTAGACAAGGCAGGACTTGTTTACTTGAGATGTTGGTCATGTTTGAATTGTGTTGCATCCCTCCTCTGTGCTTGGCAAATTGCCATTTCTCTGGAGGCAGGATGTGGGGTGGGAATCTCAGGAGAAAACTGCTGGGAGGCTTTTAAATATTTCAGGAAACAGGGACAAATATCTAGGAGACACAAAGAATCTGCAAGAACCACAAAGATCAGAAAAATGCATGCCATGTAGATACTCTTTTTTAATCTTTATTCTTTTTACATAAGAAAATAAGATTGTGATTAGGTAGTAATGAAATAAAACACTTGCAGATTTGGAGCGGGAGGAATGGATCACCATCCTGTGTGCTGAGCAGACGTGCAGGATGAGCGGGACCCTGGAGCCAGTTGCCTCTGGCCAGCCTGTGGCTGCAGGAGCAGAAGAGCAGCTCTCATTTAAGCACCAAGAAGTATGTCGTCCAGCCAGCAAGCAGCAGCGCTCCGACCAGCACGGTGTAACTGAAGAGCACAAAGGCCAGCAGCTCCTTTAACACCTTGAGGAAGTGGATGGCGAAGGAGTCTGGCATGGTTCTTCTCCGCGCTGCTGCAGCAGGTAGGGTCTCTGGGGCTGGCGGCTGCCGTGCTCCTCCCTGGTCTGTAAGCAAAGGGACAGGATGAGTCTCTCTGAGTGAGCTGCAGAGCTGAAGTGGTGGCTCTGCTGTGGGGAGAAATGGCTGTATTCAGGAGGGTTAATGGCCACCCATCCTTTAAATGTTGTTAGTGTCAGGCTGGAGTTGTGTTTGCTTGCTCAGAGTCCTGCACAGGGCTGATTAAAGTCTCCAAATCAGGACCGGTACTAAGCAAATTAAAATATAGCCACACAGGCAGCGGGCATTGCCGTGGTGACGAGGGCCTCACAGAGTCCACCTGGCTCCTGGTCTTTCCCCCCGTGTCCGTGGCTGTGCATCCAGGAAGCTTCATGCTCAGAGCGGTCGCTGATGGTGCATTACCAACAGTGTGTTCTGATCAAAGTGGTCAATTCCTCCAAGGAAGCCACCATTAATATTTAATCATATAATTGCATCTAATGGAGATACTGGCACACACTGAGCCTTTTGTTCAAGAATGACGAAAACTGGGGCTTAAATACAAGTTTGCACAGGCAAATATTTATATCTCATGTTAAAAATAACCTTTAAATGGGAGATGTGGGGTAAGATGCTTTAGAATTCATCTTCTAGCTGTATTTTAAAGTCGTACTTACTCATCGCTTTAGATGTGATTGCTCATTTCTTAGTTTAATATAAAATCCGAACTTTCACGAAAGTTGTCGACTCCTTAGATTAAAACTGTGAAGACCCAGCTAAAAAATTCCACCATCTCTCCAATTTATATGTTCTTTTTAATTTTGATCAAAAATACCCACACTCATGGTGAAGCACATAAAGGGAATTTAAAACCAGGCTTAAGATAAAACTAACCTAAAAGGACTATTTATCTTCTAAACAGTCTAAAGCCGCCCAAAGTAAACTGAATTCCCATCCTGCCACTCAGAATATTTTTTTACAGAGCTCTTGTAATAACGAGATCACTTTTTGGTCTCATTGAAGAGTTTGGTCATTTCAGTCTAAGCTCAGACACGTGTAGATGTTATAGGCGCTATTGCATTTTAAAACCAGCTGTGGTTTCCCAGTTCAGAGCAGTGAAGTTTTCTAGCTAGAGGCTTTACGTGATTTCTGACTATCTAAAGAAGCTGTTGATAAAGAAATAAAACTGCTTACCCAGGTAGCTGATGGGCTCTACTCCGCCAAGTCCCTCTTTTTCTCTCGGTTTGTTCTGCAGCTGTCCCTTCAATTTCTGGCTTCCGAACAGTTAGTGCTGTAGTTTGATCCCCTTCTGCTCTGTTCGTTCGGGAGGCAGGAGTAATGAGGTTGTGTTTGCAGCCCACATGAGGACTAATGCACTAGGTGTGGTCAGGACCCGTACGATATGACATAGCGCCTTTGCGCTCCGTGCTGTGCGGCAGCACAGAGCAGCCAACGAGCTCCCCTTCCCCAGAGGGCTTTTGTCAACAGCACTGGGGGAGTTTAAGCACCATAGCTTAGTGTTCCCAGGTCTAAACCTGCTTCTGTTTAAATGTGGGGCTTTTTCCCTCTAACAAACACTGTGCCATCTTACACTTTTTATCCTGCAGCTCTCTGGAAGGCTGTTGTGCCTCTTGCTCTGCTCTGGGAGCGCCCCATGCGTGTGGGCCGCCCAGGGAGGAGGGTGCTCACATCCAGCTGGGGATCTCTCAGTGCAGCAAGCGTGTTACAGGCTGAAGCCATGCAGGCTGAGTTGGGCTCTTCTATTAAACAAAAGCTAGCGCTCAAGGCAGTGGAACTGCTGCGCTCTCACTAGGTCGCTGCTCTAGCTTCACCCCTGCACACCCAGAAGTCACCTCTACCTTTTAGAGTGAGCGCTACAACTTTTGCAGCAAGGGAGGGAGATGAGCTCACAGTTTATTTTTAGCAAAAGTGCCTTCTTGATAGTATTATATGAAAAGTTAGTCTTTTGGGTGGAGGTTGGGTAATGGTTTCTTTTTTTTTTTGCTTGTAACCAGACAAATGCAGACAGCAGAGAGATGGAAGAGTACATACTGCAAATCAAATCTCTTACCTACCAAGATATTATGATGTAGAAAATGGCCCCTTAATTTAATTAGGCTCTCTTGTTATCAAATTATTACCCGCATGGTCAGCAAGGCCTTAAGACAGGCACAGAACATAATCAAGCTGCTCAGGAAGCCTGTTAAGTAGTAATTGCTCCTCCAGAGAATTGATCAACGTCAGGATGGCTTGTATTTTTTGCTGCTGTTGTTGAATAGTTCCAGGAAGAGATGTTTGTCTGGATTGAGCGGCCACAGGGCTCTAGCTGGGTGGTGGAGCAGGCTATGATCTGTAAAAAAATACACAGCAGCGTTGTTGATGAATTAAGAGTTGACCAAGTGTTTACAGTGTGTTTTTGAAGTAAGTTTTGCCTCTAGCGTTACTAACAAACACCTCTGCTGGGCCGGGTGAAAGGTGAGCAGGCTGCTGAAGTGGTGCTTTGTGTAGTTTTTTTTTCACTTGTGGTGTAGCTTTTACATGTCATGAGCTCAATTCACAAAGTAGCCTGATCAGTGCCATTAATTTCCTTGCGATTAGTTCAATGTTTAAGATTAAAAAAAAAATACAGAAATTATGATAGTACAAAGACCCTCAAGGCCAAGCCAAGGACACTCTGGAAAGGCTTGAGCTGAATCCTATTGTATCGTCTTTCTCTTTGCACAATAACATCTAATTTTTGACCCAAAGCTACTTTGATTTTCTTTTTAAATATTATAGGGCACAGCTACTACAAGGCAGGGTTTTATTATATTTATTTTTGTACTCCAGAGAGAGAGAGAGAGTAAACACTTTCAAAAGAAAGTTCAAATGCATTTTTATTTTATTCCAATAAGCCAACTGGAGTTAGAGGGGCTCTGTCAAAGGGCCGATTTGGCAGAATCTATCTTACAAAACAGACCAAAACCCACAGTCGTAACTGTAACAACCTGGAAAACTGAAGGGGTTTTGGGACACATTATGCATTATAAGGTAACTAAGAGCAGAAATATTTGCTAAGAGAGTGACTGAACATGTGGGGTGGGTTTTTCAGCTGGTTTAAATTACTTAGAGTGAAATGCAGTGTGAAACAGTCCCCAGGGGCTGCTGTTGAAGCACCCCAGTACAGGGACAGTGATGGGCTGAGGGGCAGCTGCACAGGCACAAGCCAGGAGCCCTGCTCTGCCTTCCCAGCCTCCAGCCACGACCCAGGCTGAGTCTTCTGGAGCCAGAAGCTGCTTCTTGCACACGTCGGCTCAGCAACACCAAGGGCCCAGCCGCCAAGACCATGGAAAATTCCATTTTATAATTTTGAGCTCTACAACAGCTTGTGGCAGCAAGTACCACAATCTGTGAACCAAATGGGGTGGAGGCAAGTGAAAAAAGCATCAGTTTTAAAGCCGCTGTTTACTGGGTCACTGACTTAGCTAGTTTTGGCCTGAGTCCCATGCAGAGTGTCTGTGTGTCTTCAAACATAAGCTCTTGACACACTGCTGTCATTCATACCCTGGAGTTGCCTTCTAGAGCCAGGTGGGTGTACCCAGGACAAACAAGCCACCTCACACCAACCGAAGTAAAAGGCCAAAGCACCTCCCTCGTAAATTGGGTGCAGTTGGCTGCAGTTGTAGTCAGTGCTGTTGACGTGCATGTGTAGTTCAAGGCTGAGCTGTTGCCACAGGAAACCCAGTATTGGTATGAAATCAGGAGCAGAAAACATCCTGCCTCCTCAGCACCTTAGGAGGGTAAAAGGAAGTAATCACATCTCCCACTAAAACTGAACTGAAAGTTAAAAAAAAAACCAAACCACACATCAATTTGCTAAACAGAGGGACCAGGGCAAATCCACACTCCCCCAGCACTTGCTTGCCAGTTCAGACCACCAGCAGGGAACTTTCTTTCTCCCAGTTTGTTAGTGCTTTTCAGCGAGCGCTGCAGTTCCACAAACAGGAACACGAGTGCCGAGAGGGATGTGGGCAACTGCCTCATGAGCTGGTCTCAGGAGAGCTTCTTTCGCTGTCACGTTGCTCTGGTGTTCAAGCAGCCACGTCAGAGACCAGGAGCTGATGTGTACATCACACAGGACCTCTCGCTTTTAGTCTCGCATCACAAATCCTAGAAAGGGGCAGGCTCCAGTTTTTCCATCAAGGATTTGATCCAACTTGTTCCATTGATCAGTTTTGTAGTGGCAATGACGTACTCTGTGCCTCCATCTTCCATCTGGGACAGAAATCTCAGCGCAGCAATTTCTGCGTATGTTACACCTCCCAGGAAGAACACCAGAGTGACTCGGTTCTCACCGTGCTGACCTGTGTATTCAGAGAAAATTACGGGCGGTCTTAGTTTTATTTTTATATCTCTTATCTATCAACTATCAGTCAAACTCAAAATGACCTGAGACTAAAATAAATTCAGCAGCTGAATTAGAGGAGGAACCAACAGAGACGCATCTCCCTTTAAAAAATGGGAAAACAAAACAAAACTTACGCTTTTTCTGAAGGCCAGTAGGTAACTGCTGCCTCTCCTCAAAATGGGGACCTGGCAACATCTTTAGAACCTCCTCTATGCTCCTCCACCCAGGCCGAGCCAGTAGCTGTGCCAGGCGTACGCTCAGTGGAGCATAGCCACTGTACACGTACGAGATATCGTTGGGGTTCTGCAGAAGAAAGCAGAGGGTGAGCGCTACTGCACCCGGCAAAACAGCACCGTAGAAATAATAAAAAGATAAAACTACGAGGGTTTTCTGTTTGTATGAACCTTCATAAAATTATGATGGTTTTCTTGATGTAACGGTCAGTGCTGAGGTGCCTGGTTTACCTGTTCATTAACATCATCCATCCATAAGCGCAGGGTCTTCCTGATTGTTGGGTAGTTATTCCTACCGCTCGTCTGAGGCTTCAGGAGTCCGGCCTTTTCCAAGTTGTTTAAGGTCAATATATGTTCATAGCCATAAGTCTGCAATACGAAGAATCCACCTTTAATACCATGTCAATAATTCTTGACCAGAATGTTTAAAAAAAAAAAAAAATCTAAACAAGCAAAGATGGAATCATAGAATCATTTAGGTTAGAAAAGACCTTTGTTAGTTTAAAAAGGTGGGTTTTTTGTTTAAGATCTCTCTAGAGTGTATCCCATTTAGTGTTTAATCACGACAGCAAAAAGTGCAAAGATAGAAACCGCTGTAAAACACACCTAAGCCCCTCCCGAGTCATTGCTACTAGCCCAAACAGAAGCCTCAGTGCTCCCTCTGTGCACAATGGACGTCAGCACGACCCACGTATAAGACGCAATTCAAGTGTTGTAGAGCTGAGGCTTTGATGGGGATTTTCTCAGAAATTTATCAGTCCGAAAGTTACAGCCCAACCTGGAGAATCTCTCTTTTGTAGTAGTCCAGAACTTTCTGCTTCAGTCCACTGTTGCACACAGATTGCAAGCAAACGAGACGTAAGATCTTGATTAATGGATGTTTTTGAGCTATGCAGTCTTCAATATAGTTGTTAACCTATAAAATAAAGATGTAAGCTGTTATTTAAAGACCTGTTAAAGTGCCTAGAAGAACTGGAAAGAAAGATGTCGTTTTGCCCAGTATCTCCAAACCAGGCAGGAGGAGGGTGCAGCTGCTCTCCAGGCAGCTCAAGGCCGCCTGTAAAACCAGCACCTTTCTAAAGCACATTGATTCCATGGTCTATAGCTAGAGACACACGTGGGAGCTCACAACCCAGAGAGACATCATCTAGATCAGATATTTCCTCTCTCAAAAAACCCAAATGGAAAAAAACAACAGAGGAAAACATTGGGGTGTTTTTGTTTTTTAAGACAATAGGACTTATTAATTGTCCTTATCTACTTACCTTGTCTGTGTCTATTCCAGACATGAACTCTTGTTCCACTGTTAAATTATCAAAGAAATCTTCGGATGCTTTGGGAAAAGAATGAGAATCAATACAATAGAAACCAACATCTTATCTTCAACATTTAACATTTCAGCAGAGATGCACTGGATGCAGCAAAGCCAATTCTTGCCAAGTTCATCGAATGATGAACTTGATCCATCAAGGTGTCCTGCATCTTGCAATACTGAAATCCGTCAGACTATTGAACAAATACTTACTGGTGATGTCCTTGATGAGTTCTGCAATGGAGGTGTGGTTTGCTAGAGAACTTCTCGCTGCCTGCATGTGTGGCAGCTGTGAGACAAACTGCTTGATCTCCCCGACGGTTTTTGCATGGTGTCTTTCCTATAGAAATCCATCACTTAGGTTACGTCTTGTGCAGATTAGTAACACCAACCAGATCGTTTTATCATGAAAAAGATTTTTACTGTACTCACTGCAGCAGCAGATACTGCTAGAGATGGGCAACCGTTTAGACAGAAGACTTTAAATGCTTATATAAAGTCACAGCATTACCTGTAAGAGCACTTTAATCATTAGAAGAGCCAGGATATAAGACAACAGGATCACGAGACTGGTTTTTTCCACTATACCAGTGCTGCCCATCACTTTTCTCCACCTTTACCTGACTTCAGACATCACTATCTGCTCCTCAGTTTCCCTACCAGCAAAAACTACCCTTTTCATGCAAAGATGAATTATTTTGCTAGCTGCTGGTAAACACGGAGCTCAGGCAAGTGCAGTCAGAGGTGGGAGACGTGTTCTCTCAAAGCGGTAGTGAAAGGTGCCGAGGATCTGGGCTGCAGGGTCTGTGTCCCTTGCGAGCAGGGACCTGCCGTTCACTGTGCCTGGCTGCAACAATGTCCCAAGCTTTCAGGAGGGATCTGATAAGCACAATGCAGACTCCAGCTCTCCGAGCACTCCAGAGGTCTGCATTTCATCTGGGCTATGTGCCTCTTGCTGCGACTTGGAATAAAAAAAAATAATAATTTGGCTCATATATGAAGGACTTAAATGGGCAAGTGCGGGCAGGAGAGCGATAATGAAGAAGCCTGCAATTGAAGAATTCTTCTACTGCCAATATGCTGCTGTTTCATTATCACCTATTACCTCTGACAATTACTTAAATTTCTTTTTAGTTTTTTTTTAACAACCAGTATGAATAATCCATCTTTAGCACCTTCAGCACTAACGTTGCAGTAGCAGACACTTCCTAGGAGATGAGGCTGCAGTTAAGGCACTGCTGCCTTGTCTTGAACGTGGCAGAAGTGAAGAGGCAAAGAAAAAAAATCCATAATATACATAATAAATCAGTGTAACAAGTTCTCTTGAGAATTACCATCAAAGCTGAAAGCGGAGATACGGATCTCCGTTTCCTTATGAAGCAACAGGATGTTTTCAAATGAAACCACAAACACACCTCGCAACACTCTCCAGCTTCGTCTAAGGTGACACGTGAGCATGGATTTACAGGTCAAACCCCCTGTAAGACACCGAGAATCACAGAATCATAGATTCTGTCTTTCGTTCCTACTGTTTTATGCTAGCCATTAGTAATACTCTAGGAATGTATGCTCTGGAGTTTTATTTCTTAAGGCTTTTTCTCTGCATCCTCAGTGAACACAAAGGGAAAAAGACCTTCCAGTTAACAGGTAACAGCAGCCGAGTGGAATTGATCAGTACACTAAAATTAGACTTTGGCCTCTCGTAGAGGGAAGCAGCACTTGACTGTTCTGCAGGCTGAAGACAGCAATTCCTGTTACGGGAACTATGGCCTCACACAGCAGAAATGTGGTTTGGCTTAGCTCTGCGAGAAGCTTCTAACAGCAAGGACAGGAAAAGCTCCAGCACAGACGTGTGGGGAGAAGAAAAGAGACGATCCGCATTACCATGGTATTCAGAGGAGGAAATGCGACCAGCCCCTACTCAGAACAGATGAAGTGGAGCTGATCTCATCCCAGGGCAGGGGAACAGGCTGGAGGGGCTTCTGAAGACTACCTGCTTTTCCTCGGCAACAGCCTGAGCTGCCCGTCACAGCCCTGCTGAACGCAGACTGTGACTTATCTGACGACAAGAATGCCCCAGGGATGCACAGTCGGATACAGGCTCACCTCAAAGGCTGCTGAGATGATCTTGGCTTTCTTGCTCAGCACTGACCCCACAGCATTGAAGTTCTTGTCTCGGATTTCAGCATACAGCTCTTCAGCAGAGTTCAGCTGGAGCTTCTTGGGTTCTGTGGGGAGATCTTTCCCACCCTCACCCTGCTTCTTCGGGGCAAACTTCTCAGGAGGGAGTTTCACATAAGCTTCCAAACACAGCGAAATAACCCTTGTTAGGACTGGAACTTCACCACCACAAGTTAAGAGAAGCAGGCTGTGGAAAAGTGTCCCCTGAGCTGAGTTCTGAGCAGCAAAGCTCAGACGTCATCAAACACCCAGACAACTGGGTGCATATGTGTTAATTAAGAAGAGCCTCCCTGTACTCAGGAACCCAGGTGTCTATACGCACATACGTGATCAGCGGCCAAGGAGGCTCGGAGGCAGCCTTCCAGCCAGCCTCCAGTACAGCAGGAGGGACTAAAACACATAAATGCCTCCCTGGAGTTTTTCCTACTCCCTCCTGAAGTGCAGGAGGGCTCTCAACGGCCTTTCACAAACCATTCCTGTCCCCTCTGTGTGGGACAGACGGTGGAGGCAAACGCTGACCTTTCTACTCCCACACCATGTGTTCAGCGTCGCTGTGTCTGCACCCAAACACCACCCAAATCGTGCCCATTCAATAACCATGCACTGTACTCCCCTTCCTAGGCAAAAAGAGAGCCAGAGCTGGTCTTGATGGGCTCTCGCTTGGGACTGAACCATCCCCGCACCAAGTTCAGGCACGCTGCTCCCACAGCACAGTCATTTAGTGAAGCAGAAGCCCACCAGCCCCACTGCAGCCTGCTCCAGCAGCTGGAGACCTCCCCCCTTCCCGCAGTCCTTACTGTTCTGAATGCCGTAGATTTCATCTATCAGCCCCTCGTAGGTCAGCTGCGTAGCCAACGGCGTCAGCAGATCGACATTGCGGTCCAGCAACAAGAGGGTATCGAAGACGGGAAATATCGAGTTCTGGCTCCCAGGGAACTCGCGCTTCATCCTGATCATCATATTGGCCACGTGCTGAAAACAGATCACGTTAGTCTGGTTATGGTGGAGGCCACAACAGATGGATTTGACTTCTAGGCCCTACAAGTACATGCTCACGCGAGCATGGGGTGCAGCCCTGGGTGAAGGAAGAGAATGGTAAGAGGTACAAACTGGCTGACCAACGGGGGCAGGACAAGACCAAAAGAAACCCAACCCAAAGTCCTCCTCTGCTGCTCTCTGCAGCTTAGTGAGACAGTGACTGTGGCCAAAGCACTGGCTTAATCTCAAGCCACTCTGTCATTACAAAAGGCATCAAATAAACCATAGGTTGAGCAGAGAGAAGAAAAAAGGGTGAGTTATAGGGAGAGATTAAAAAGCCACAGCATGACTAGTAGGTTACACATTTCCCACTTTATTCAGCTCTTCTGACACCAACAGAGTAGCTGAGTGTTTAAACTCCACAGAAAGAGCTGCTGAAAGCATGAAGGCAGTGACCCTGAGAGCAAACAGCGTATGAAATCAGGTAAATCCTCCTGGCAGGAAGACTCGTGGAACAGCAAAGATGATTCTTTTGGCCAGAGATGACAAGGAGCTAATGGCCACGATACCAAGATTCCAATATGGTCAGAAGAGTCTAGGTCTGGATTCAAAAAACCCCAAAGTGCATTTAATCGAACACTCCTTAACGCACTTCCAAAGAACAAGACATGTTTTTCAGCAGTAACCTTTGCCTTACCCGGGCACACTCGCCCTTCCCAAAAATCTGCGGGATGGTTCCGTAGAGAGCCTGCAGCGTCATCAGCCCCTTTGCTGCATGGTACAGGCTTGTCTGGTCGCTCTCCAGGTAACATTCCTAAACAACAAGAAAGGTTCCCAATGGAAGGTGTCAAACTGACCCCGCTGATTCCACAGCAGGACCTGGTCCATGTGGACAGTCTGGAGGAGACACGGGCTGGGGAAACACTAAGGCTGTTGGCAGACACGGACCCTAAGTGGGCTGACACCACATCAAATCATGTGATCAGACCAGCCACTGCAATATTTCTGAACCCCACATGTTTGATGGAGAGGAGTGAGAGCCAGAAAGCAACTGCAAAGAGCCTCTCCCTCTAATTAGGCCAATCTGAGCACACATCACCTCATCATAGCTGCTGCCGAGCAGCTGCAAGCCCTGACATGTCCCCTGGGCTATGCTTAATAAGGCAGAGATGGCCCAAGAAACCCTCAAACCTTTCCGTCCCGAGACGCACCATTCTGAGGACAGGCTGCACAGCCAGTATGACTGCTGTCACCTCTCACTGCAGCTTAGCGCCCAGTATTCACCCCTGTGCGTGGCTCTTTGGCCACGTACTGACACAAACTGCTCGTTTTTTGAAATGAAAGACATCAGGTGACACGCAGAGGGATGCTCAGGCGCAGCTCAGCACTCGGGACCAAGCCGCAGTTGCTCTGCGAGGCCTTCCCCTGCTGCACAGGTCACCGACCAACCCTCCGAGAACTTCTGTACCACCAGCCAACACAAAACCGCCCAGCATTTTCCCCGCTTGCCTTGAAGGCGCTCTCTGACTCCATGGAGAGCAGGTCTCCGTCGAAGGGTATGAGGTCCAGGCTGTACTGCTCTCGGTGGATGAAGGAGCCCAGCACACCCTGCTCCTTCAGCCACTGCTCGCAGAGCAGGCTGCGGCGCGGCACGAAGAGGATGTGGAAGTCCCGCTGGGGAGAGCGGCCTCGGTCTTCCCTGGAAGAGTCAGAGGCAGGAGCAGAGCAAATGGTAACTCAGCAGGAAACCAGCAGAGGCCACGGGCAGGGGCGCAGGATTCAGAGCAAACAGGGAAGCCGCGCTTGGTTATTACAACTGGAGATGGAAATTCCTGGCTTTACATTTCGGAGTATTTTTTACCCAGCTCTAAAAGCAGCGTGAGGTGACCTGGTTTTCCTGCAGTTCTCAGAAGGAGGGTAAATCAAAGCGTAACTCATGCCAGCTAATTAGAACACACGTCCGCTAAACGAAGAGCCCTCTGTGTGGCCAGCCAGTGAACCCCCCTCCCTTCCCAGGGCGTCCTGCAGCCTGACTGCGGCTGCAGCCCCGCTGTCTGCCCGGAGGTAACAAACCACGCGGCAGTTCCAGGCCAGCTCCTTCGGTGGAGAAGGGAGCCAGGAGCGGAGCCCTCGCCACCGGCAGTACCTGAGCACGTTGTCCGTGATGATGTCCATCAGCTCCAGCTTGGGCCTGACGAAGAAGATGATGTTCTTGACGTCAGCCTGGGGCAGGCGGCCCGGCTTGAGCGTGAACATCTTTTCCACCTCATGTTCCTACGCGGAGACAAGGGGCGTCAGCGAGCGCCGGCGAAGAGGCCCGGCGGCTGCGGGACCCGCCGCGGCCTTTACCTTGAGCAGCGAGTACTGCGCGATCAGCCCGAAGGGCCCGGTCAGGTACTCGTCCCACACGATGGCCTGCGGGAAGAGAGAGCGGCGTCAGGCCCGGGCTGGGCGGCCCCGGCTCCGACCCCCGGCCCTTGGCCCCCGCACCTTGGAGCCCGCGCACTTGTCGAGGAACTCGCGCAGCTCCCTGCGCCCGGCCTCGCGCAGCGCCGTCAGGTTCACGCGCCCCGAGCTCAGG